>JASAMX010002655.1:0-12739 GCA_030248175.1 Microlaimidae sp. YZB2_3 | reverse complement strand
GGATTTGGAATAGGTCAGTGGCGCAGCCAAAAAATTGTTCAAGGGGGTGCTCAATGGCGTGGATTTATTAAACATATTTAAAATTTAACAATAAATTAATTGCAGTCAAGAATACATGAAAATTAATTCATAAAAAAATGAGAAATAAAAAGCAATATACGGGATATGTTTGGATCCAACCAATATGCAAACGTATTCATAATTAAAAATTATAATTTAAAAAAATATAAAAATATGCATACGTATGCATATTGGTTGGACTGGATCCACACATCCCGTATAATTTGTTCTTCATCTGTTTTTATTAATTAATTTAAATGAATTTTGTTACAGTGGATTTAATTTTGAAAAATCGTTTTAAATTTTGATTTATTAATATTATGGTTATGATAATGTATTTTTGTATAATTAAAAAAAACCTTTGAAAATCTAAAAAAAATTGAGTAGTCGTTTTGCGCGCCCAATAGAAAAAAAAAAAAAAAAAAAAAAAAAAAAAAAAAAAAAAAAAATACATAAGCGTCACCATAATGGATAATTACCGAAATTTTACAAACCCTTTTGGAGAATGCAGATCAACCGAACGAAATTATGCGCGCTTTCTATCGGCTGATCTGCATACTACGAAAAGATAAGTAGGAGACACGGTAATTACGCGCGCTTCCTATCGGTTGATCTGCATACTACGAAAAGATAAGTAGGAGACATGGTAATTTCGCGCGCTTTCTATCGGTTGATCTGCATACTACGAAAAGATAAGTAGGAGTACGGTAATTATCCATTATGGTGACACTTATGTGTATTGCATACTTCGTGTATAAACTGCGTTTCAGTGCAAGGTGCCTATAGGTAGAGTTTTGTAAATAATGAGCTAAATTTTTGTCAACAATATTAGCAAAAAAAGCATGTAAAACGGCCATGTAAAAAAGCAACGGTATGCAAAAAGGGGTTAAATATATATTCCATTTGTGAATTACGTCATAAATACTTTGATTACTTTGATTACGATGCCGTTTAATTTGTATAACGTGCAAAATTTGTATAACGTGCACAATTTGTATAATCTCGTTTTATTTGCATAATTATGTATAACGCCAATGTAAAAAAGCAAAAATATGCAAAAAAGGGGTTCAAAATATATACAATTTGTAAATCAAGTAAATAAATAACTTGATTAGGTTTTTGTTTAATTTGCAATGACATGGGTGAGTGCAGCTGATTGTATGTTAAGCATGATAAACAGTACATTTTGTATTTTCTCGCGCGGTTTTCTAGCCTAAGAATAGACTATTTCGACATAAGGCGTTTTACACAGTAAAATTCCAATACACATTAGGCCGAAAGTTGAATTTAAAATAATATATAAATGAAAACTTCTATTAATTTTTGCAGTGTAAAATAACTTGTAAACACCAAAGAAAAAATATAAATTTGATTGGATTTGTAATAATGTAGTTATTAATGTTTAATTTCGTAAAAACGCGAACATAAAAAATAAAATTACGAAAGTAGGATTTTACTCGATAATCAAGGTCGGGAGTTCGAATCCCAATGAACTTCTTTTTTCATTTTTTGTACCGGGGCGTATAATTTATATTTAATTTTTTTAGTGGTAGATAGAATATGGCTGCATAATACTTACTTTGGTGTTTTTTTTTGGAAAAATTATTTTCCGGAAGATTATTTACATATAAAATCCACAACAATAATGAAAAACAATATTTCGTGGAGGATTTTTAATTAAAAAATCAACCATACTATTATATTAAAAGAAATTAAACAATAGACTCCAAGAAGCTTTTTACATTACAGATTTGGTTTTAATTTTTTTGTGTCTATAGCAAAATATCTACATCAAAAATTTAGTATCTACATCAATCACTAGCAGATCTATTTTTTTTCTTATTTTATTAATACCAATCAATAATCAATTAATTGATTTTTTTAAAATATCTAAAAAGATCTGTTTTTTTATTAAATTCAATTTTAATAAGTTTAAAATGAAATTTTGATAAGTTTAAATTCCCGGTACAAAAAATGGAAAAGGAACTTCCTTGGGGTTCGAAATCCCGACCTTGCAGTCTAAAGCCGACCGCCTCAAACCACTCGACCATCAGACCATCTGATGAAACAGAGTAAAATGCTACTTATATATTCGGTGCTCGGTATGATCGTAATTTTATTTTTTATGTTCGCATTTTTACCAAATTAAACATTAATAACTACATTATTACAAATCCAATCAAATTTATATTTTGCCTTTAGTGTTTACACGTTATTTTACACTGCAAAATTAATAGAAGTTTTCATTTAAATTTTATTTTAATTTCAACTTTCGGCCTAATGTGTATCGGAATTTTACTGTGTAAAACGCCTTATGTCGAAATAGTCTATTAAGGGAATTGAAATGTTGCAAAGCCATGTTTAAGAAGTCTTACTTACGTGAGAGTGAAATAAACATATTATTACCATTATATGAAGATGATGTAGTATTATTTACTCGTATGTTATTCAATGTTTGTACAAAATATCAAACAGCAGTGTATATGAATACCAAAATGTCGCTTACATACTCATTAATTACTATTTTTACAAATATAAAAAGTTTTGAAATACATCTTTTACCTGGAAAATGGCATCTACAAAAAACATTCTGCAGTGCTTTTCAAAGAATGTGCGGTAACGATTCCCGGTTTACAACCTTACAAACAAAAGGTTAAAATAAGAATAGTAAATATTATAAAAAATGGAAATTTTATCTACCTTTGGGCAAAGTTTCATAAAAATTTTTATATAACCAATATAAAAATACTCATATTTTTATAAAACTTTATTATAAATCGAGTTTTATGATTTTATAATATATATATATATATATATTTTAATTTAGGTTTTTTATTGTAGGTACAATATTAATGTAAAGTTTTTTAAACGATCACTAACGTAAACAACACAAATATTTCGAAATGTCTATCCATATAAAACCAGTCCATGTGTTGTCTATGAGCAGGACACAACATGTGGTGATATTTTCTTAAGATAAATATAAAAACAAAACAATTTTTTAATGTTTTTTTAATCCAAATTAAAGCATAAACTTTAAAATTGTTAGTTAAAATAACAAATTCCGTAAGATGTGCTATAATTAAAAAAAATTAAGCATAAAAAAATTTCATTAAAGTTTCTAAAAAGGGGGGGAAGTTCTCCCCCTTTTTAATTTTTAGTTTTCAAGATTACTCAACATTGTATCATTCGGAAATTATTTTAAAAAAAAATAGACAAAAAACTGCATATAATGTATATAATGCCCCCCTTTTATTTGCGGGTTTGAAAAAGTTATAAATGATTTTCGAAAATTTTCGAAAGGGGGGAAAAATAGGGGTGTAAACTTCACAGACGTTCATATATACTCCACAAATGTAATACTGTCCGGGCCGCATAAGTTTTACCCTGTTGGATAGTATTAAACCAACACGCGAAAACTCGTGCGGCCCGGACAGTATTATACTTGTTAGTATATAGAAAGTGAAATTAAATCAATAAATGGCTATTTTAATGGCTTCCTCTCCATTAATTCGCCGAATTAAAATGGCTACTATGTTATTATAATGGAGAATGTCATTTAAATGGAGAGGCTCATTATATTGGCCTACTTTTCCGTACTTTTTTATAAAGGAGTTGCACATTTTTCGGTATATTATATATTTTTGGTTTCTGGCATTTTTTTGCATGTTTTTGCAGGTTTTTGCTTGTTTTTGCATGTTTTTGCATGTTTTTTGCATGTTATAAAAATTTTACACGTTTTTAGGTCAACAATTGAATTTTAGTCATATAAAACACTTAAATGCAAATATAAGTTGTATAAGTGCAAATATAAGTTGTACGTTTTGTATAAAATTGGAATCTTATGGAGTTATGGAACGATTTTTAAAATGGATAGAATCATTTTTGATTGGTAGAACTCTGAAAGTAACTATTAACGACATGGAGTCATCAACATATTCCGTCAAAAGTTCAGTTCCCCAAGGTTCCGTTCTTGGTCCGTTTTTATTTTTGATTTACATTAACGATATCGACGATTGTGTTCATCATTCTAAGATAAAGTTGTTTGCTGATGATGCAAAGATATACACCGGTTTTTCTTTTGAGGAAAAAGCAGAGAAGAATATTCAGTTGCAGGACGATTTAAATAGAGTCGAAAAATGGTCAACGCAGTGGCAGCTTCAACTTGCTGAAAATAAATGTGAAGTGATGCATATAGGACTTGCAAAACATATGCTGAACTTTGACTATACTATCAGTGATAAGATTCTGGCAAAGAAAAATCTAGTTAAGGATCTCGGAATTATTGTATCAGATACTTTAAATTTTTCTAAGCATTGTGAATTAATTGTGAAAAAAGCATTCAGAATCTCTTCGCTAATTTTTAGAACATTTACTACTTGTTCTGTAAAGAACCTTCTTCAAGCTTACGTGACATACGTTTGTCCAGAGTATTGGAATATGGAAGTGTTGTTTGGAATCCTCACGTAAAAAAAGATATTTCATTGTTAGAAAGAGTGCAGCGATGTTTTACAAGGAGGATTTTTAAAAGGTGTAAATTATAATATATTGCCTCTGAAGATAGATTAAAATTTTTAAAACTTCAAAAACTTATCGACCGACGCTTTATTATTTATCTTTTAGAGTGTTATAAAATCATACATTCAAAAACAAACATTAAACCTAATGAATTTTTCTATTTTAATCCTAATCCTACAAGAGGACATTCATTTAAATTAAAAGTACAAAAAAGTAGAATAAATGCTAGAAAATACTTTTTTTGTAACAGAGTGGTCTCAAAATGGAATTTTCTATCGGAACAACAATTTTCAGCTAGCTCACTGAGCATTTTTAAAAATAGTCTTGGTAGTGGTCCTTTTTAGTGCTTATCTTTGATAAGCCTTTGGACTACTACTATTAAACCATGTTTTCTGTAATCTTTTGTTTGTTGCGACCGTGATCGGCTCGCAGTACTGTAACTATGTTTTTTTTTGTTGGTTGTCTAGAATAAACTTTTGACTTTTTTGACTTTGATAATAACCAATTTAAACACAAAATAATTTAATTTTTATTTGAATTCGAGCTTAATTCTAGTATGTTTTTGCATGTTTTCAAAGTTATTGAATTTATTTAAATATTTGTATAATAAAACAATAAAAACATAAATATTGCAGCATATTTTTGCAGGAAACATATTATATAAATAATTTTTTTGTTTGGTTTAATTTACTAGCATTTAGTTTAATATACAATAATCATTTATAGCATGTTTTCTTTCAGCATGTTTTATTCACCCGACTTTGGACGCTCGATTTGTATATGTGTGTATTTCAAACTTCCAATGGTTAGTGTCGAGCGCCACTATAAAGGTCTATTAAAAAACATCTCAAATATTTTAGTTTTTATGCTTTTTCTTGGATAACTATTTTACAAAAAAAAATAAATAAAAGCATAGACCTTATAAACGTTTCCTGTATTCGATTTCACTTGAAAATTGAATTCTTGTGAAAAAAAGAGTTTATAGAAGAGATGTTTCTAGAGCCAAAGCTTGGAACGGAGCTTCCCTCTTCGGAGCTCCGCAGTAGCAGAGGCTGTGGAGCTCTGGAGCTCTGCGGTATTGAATTTCGTGAATAAGTTAAGAGTAATTTCATAGAATATTTTTTTCAAAAATTTTTTGTAAACTAAATTTTTGTAAAACTTATTAAATATTACAAAAATTTGGATAGAACATATTAAAACATATTTCAAATCGCTCTTTTAAAGGGTGAAACTCTGCAGCTCCGGATGTCTCTCAGTTTTAAATGGCGGAAGCTCCAAAGTATGATACTAGTTTACTGATACCGGCTGGCTTTAGTAATGATTATTATAATTTATTGGTTTTTAAGCACTGAGTTTTTTATCTATTAACTTATTTTTTGTGAAACATATTCTGAATTACTATGGTTATGTTTACTACAACTACATGTTATTTTTATGAATAAACTTTAAATTTAGTTACTAAAAAAAATTAATAAAAACATTTTCAAGGAAAAAGCAGAGAAATATTACACTTTTAACAAAATAATGTGCAAACAATTGACAACAAAATTAAGTGATCACCAACGAATCGATCTATACAAAAGTCATATCAGTGATGGAGTATAAACTGTAAATTGGAATAATATAGTGCACAATGATATAATTTTCGCATAAATCTTTTTAATGTATGTGAAAGTTTGCTTATTTATGACTCTATTTTAAAATCTTGTAAGTGGCTAAAATCGTTCCCTCCATTCCACTTTATTTTAAATCTTTCAAAATTTAAAAGTACAGATACAAATCAACTTTTATTTAAAAATTTCATTTTCGTAATATGTAATATATAATATAAGCAAATATATTAGCATGTTGCATTTATTATAGAACCATACGCACATTATATTAACGAAACTCCAGTGACGTAGTAATTTTGTTTTAGAGTAACCGACTTAGTTTCGGCCACCAGCTGTTATTTTTTCATGCGCAAAAAATATGAAAGAAACTGCGTATGGCTAGATAAATTGTAATTTCATCTATGTAGCCAAATGCAGTTCATTTCATAACTATGCGCATAACAAAAATAACAGCAAGTGGCCGAAATTAAGGTTGGCCGAATTTAAGTCAGTTATCCTGCTGTAATGTTTGGTAGAAATAAATCAATAAAAAAACTATTAAGATCAAGACAAACTTAAACAATAAAAGTGGTTGGAGAAAGAGTTAGGTAACACATAAACACACATATACATACATACATAATACATACACAAACATACACACACACACAGACAAAGAGAGAGAGACAGTTATATTACGTCGCTATTTTTAGAATTTAATTAATAATCTGGCAAGAGTTTTCAAATAAGCCCGTTCAGCGGCGCTGAACACTTGTTTTATTGATTTTTATAAAAATGTCACAAATCGAGCGTCTAATTGTAGGCGAGCTAAGACATGCCAACTTCCTTTTTTTAACATGCGAACTTCCTTTTTTGGCATTGTTCAAGTATAACCCAATTTTTTGGTCACCGGAAAGAAAATACAGGATGGACTACTTTAAACATGGACGAACTACTTATTTAAAACCGTTATTTTTCAAAAACAACCCATTAAATTAATATTATTTTTTTAATAAATCTTAGACAAAGTGATAAATTTTAAAAAAATATCATAAAACTCATAAACAACCTGAATCCTGGACTATAGGCCTTAGTTTTCCTAAGCAACCTAAGCAAAACCTGAAAATCAAACAAAACATTAAATTTAGCTTGATTTTAAGGTTTTGCTTAGGTTGCTTAGGGAAATTAAGGTCTAAAGTCCACGATAAATGTTATTTGTGAGGTTTATGACGATAATTTACTTGAAAAACAACAGTTTTAAACAATCCTTCTTTCCGGTGACCGGAAAATTGGGTTATACTTGAAGAATGCCCCTTTTTTGACATGCCAACTTCCTGTTTTTTTTAGGCTATTTATAAAGCTAGACACATCAGGCGCACAGGAATATTCGGGCGCGCTCAGTAACGGTCAGGAACGGTCAGGAACGATGACATCACACCACTTCATTTGGTGTAAAAAAATACCACACCTTAATTGAATAGTTAAGGACCACTACAGCATTATAGTAGTCCTTGATTGACACAATTTAATTTCTGAAGTCGAACACAATTTCATTCCCAGTAATTATTCCTGCGTAAAAATACCTTCGGTAAAAAAACTTTCAACAAATGACATTCTGGTAAAAATACCATCAGGTAATTTCACATTCGGACTAATTGAATATCGATTAATTTAGCTTGATTTTTAGGTTTTGCTTAGGTTCAGGAAAAATAAGCCCGAAGGTCAATCAGTCAGATTGTCAAATTACCCGATGGTATTTTTACCAGAATATTATTTGTAAGGAAGTCAAACGTCGAAGGAATTTTTACGCTGGTACTATTACATGGAGCCCAAAATTTAAAAAAAATTGTTTAAGTTTGTTTTGTTTTGTGTAGCATCTTATGTTAGTGTACTCCTATATTGGAGTTTTATTGTTAGTTGAATAGTGGCTTAGTCAGCAGTCACTGTGCTGCCACGCCGTGGTTGTTATAAATAATGCTTGATATTTTTTCAACAGTACAACAAGTTCCATATCATAAGCGGGTAAAGGTACTAAACGTGTACCACAAATCGGTTTAAGAATTTCACTTTACAAACATGGCTAAGAACATGTTTTTAGTTTAATTTTGACCTGAAGATTTCGATTTTAAACTTAAAAAAGTAATTAAATGCGATTTTAGATAAAAAAGGGTGAAATGTCGGCAAAAAATGACAGTATTTGAGAAACACAATTATTATTGTTTGGAAAAAATTTAGTAAACCAGTAAATCTAGTAAATTTAGTAAAGTTTTTTTTTCTTTTTTTTGTGTATTTGGTGTTTTTTGGAACAGATACGTATAAACAAAAAATTATGAAGTTATTCAAAAAATTTATTTAAGCAGAAATTTTGCTATTTTTATGTAAAAAATATGAATCTTATTAATGGCATAAAGTGGCAGCCTTTTAATTGCTAGGTAAAAATTGAAATTGTTTAAAAAATTATAAATTTTGACTGTTAATCGGTCTAAGTTTGTTGGGTTCTATCTTCCTTCGGATCTATTGGTCCTAAACTTTTTAAAAACAATATATTTGGTGTGGTATTTTATATACACTAAGCGGTGTGATTAGTGGTGGTGTGATTTTCATCGTTCCTGACCGTTCCTGAGCGCGCCTGAATGTTCCTGTGCGCCTGATGTGCCTAGCTTTATAAATAGCCTTTTTTTAAAACATGCTGGAACAACAATTCTCCATGGCTGGACAAATAGTGGTCCATGACTGGACTTTATGCTTTGCTAAAAAAAGGCAGTTACTAATTATGAGCGCGCGAAACGCTGGCTCCGCGCGCGCGAATTTTTTATAAATCGCACCACACCACACGGATTCCTAAGCTTAAGCAAAGCCTTAAAACAACCTAAACTTTTTTCGCGCAGCTATTTGTTAAAGTTTAGGTTGCTTTGAGGCTTTGCTTAGGCTTAGGATTGCGTGTGGTGTGGTGCGATTTATAAAAAATTCGCGCGCGGAGCGAGCGTTTCGCGCGCTCATAATTAGTAACTGCCTTAAAAAAAGGCAAGAACTAAAAGACACCTTGTTTTTTTGCAAATTCTAGTGTAAACATGTAAACTTTAAAAACATGCAAAAACCGGCTAACAGAAGAAAAAACCGCAGCTAACTCTGCAGCGGAGCCTAAGCCTACGCCTTCCTAAGCCTAAGCAAAGCCTAAAAACAATCCAAACTTTCTTCGCGCAGCTATTTGTTAAAGTTTAGGTTGTTTTTAAGGCTTTGCTTAGGCTTAGGAACGCATAGCCTTAAGCTTAAAAAAGGGTTATTTACACCGCAGGTCTTCGCCTGCGGAGTTTTTTCCTGTTAGCCCAAAAACCGGCTAACAGGAGAAAACTCCGCAGCTGACTCCGCAGCGGAGTTACCTGGAGTGAAATAACATTTTTAAGCTTAAGGATATGCGTTCCTAAGCCTAAGCAAAGCCTTAAAAACAACCTAAACTTTAACAAATATAACGCTGAGCGAAGAAAGTTTAGGTTGTGTTTAGGCTTTGCTTAGGCTTAGGAAGGCGTAGGCTTAAACTCCGCTGCGGAGTCAGCTGCGGAGTTTTCTCCTAATAGCCCAAAAACCTGCAATAACATTATTGGGGGACCTTAGATCCTGGAGTCCTTAGATGCTTGGTAGATGGCGGCGAAGTTAAACAGCTTAAGCCTAAATCCAAGCCTAAGCCTAAGCCTAGAAATCGGTCGGTGTCGGTTGACGGTGTCGGTGTGCTTTCTAGTTTCTCTCGAAATGACGCCACTCAAAGGCAAGGATCTAAGGACTCCAGGATCTAAGTTTCCGTTACCCAATGCTGGTAATAAATAACGTAATTAAATTCAAATTTAACTAAAAGTAAAATTGTCTGATGCATAAATAAGAGAAATCGTTCTGTTTTTTTATAAATATTAGGTTTTTATGCCTTAAATTTAAGTATAAATCTTTAAATGAACATAACTTTGCTGAAACATGCAAAAACCTGCAAAAACATGCCAGAAAAATATGCTAATTTCCTGGAGGTTATAATGGCCTATTTTTCCGTACTTTTTTATATAGGAGTTCCACATTTTTCGGTATATTATATATTTTTGATATGACCATTTGCTTCACTACATTGTTTAATTGTTTTTAGTCGTAGTGAATTTAATTTCGGCACTTTTCCCAATTGGGCATTTTTGATTTTGTACTATATCTTTGGTAATCCTGGACGGAATACGACGTTTGATAGCTCAAATGAGAACTAATTATATGTAGATGACTGTCGTGAGCTTTTTATTTGTTATGTTATGATATTTTCATGTGAAATTATGTGATTTATAAAAAATAAATTTGTTACTCGTTTTTAGAACATGAGCATTTCATGATTACGCAATAAATTGGTTTCAAAATTAAACTGTCCTGGTAAAATTTAGTCTATTTTCCGAATTTTTAGTCCCCGTGGTTCTACGTTGCGTCTGTGGTGAGCAGGGTTGCCAGGTTAGCCCCTTTGGGGCTATTTTTAGCCCCTTTTTTGGGCCGATAGCCCCTAAAATTTGAAAATAGCCCTTAGCCCCTTTTTTAGCCCCTTCTCCCAAAAATAGCCCCTTTTATGGCCCCTTTTTGGGTCAGCTTCAAAAATAAAAAAAACAACGAAAATTGTCCAAAATCTTTGAGAAAATGATCACTGCTGGTGATATTGTACACTTTTAAATGGTTGTTTAGTACTATTATTCATGCTGCTGCTGGAAATTCACTGTTTTTTTTTGTTTCAAAGATTTTTTTTACTTTTTTTTGTCTTTTCTAATCTTCGCTTCGCTTTCCTTCACTATCAGATATCGTTTCGCTCTGCGCAAAACTTCGCTTTATTTTTCCAATCTATTGATGTAATGGCTGTCTCAGTTTGTTAAATAAAATGTAACATTATCATTTTTGTTTAAATTCATTTATACAAATTTCCAATAATTATAAATTTAAAAGCAAGTGGCGGTTTTTTTTATTTTACAATTTGTTTCAAAAAATACAACATTAAATAATAAAAATAAAAATTTATCATAATAATTTTTAAGTTTTGCTAACGTATATAAAGTTAGCGCACGAAATTCGTGCGCGCACGAGTTTCCGCGCACGAATTTTGAGCCTGTATATTTTCAGTCGCGCGTACGAAAAAAACGATTTTTGCGCCTATCGCACACTAAGCACAGTACGTGTATAAAGTTAGCGCACGAAATTCGTGCGCGCATAAATTTCCGCGCACGAATTTTAGTTATTGTTATTGGTATATAAATAATTTATCGATTTTTTGGAAAAAATATTATAAAACATTACTCTACGATAATTAAATAGTTTATTTTTGTTTTTTTATTATGAAAACATTTACTTTTTTACACATTAAAAAACTTATTAAATAAAAGGGTTATTTCAGTTCCGACTCCCGAGGTTATTCATTTTCCGGCTTAAAATGTAGTTGTTTTTCTAATATACAAAAAATATAACCTTTAAAAATTTACTCTGTTTTTATCGGTTCTCTTTTTATTTTTCAATAAAGAATATTTTTTGCATTTATAGCAATAAATCCATACAACGAAGTGGTGGTGTTCATGTGAAAAATAACGTTCATTTGTGTTTTGTTTCAAGAATCAAAAAGTTTAAAAAAAGTGCTAATTATACCTATACCTTTAATGGTTTAACATTAATTTGCTTTGGACATTGGACCAAACCTGACCCCCCTCTAGGTTTCAAAAATTTCATCCCGGGTCCCCTAGAAATCCAGGGGGTCCGACCCTCCCCAAGACTCTTCTTCTAGAATATAAAATGTCATTTACTTTGGGTAAAGACCTCCGTAGCTTCTGTGACCGTGTTCATCTATGATTACATATCACATAGGTACGACTTAGGTGATACGTGGAGTTTATCACGGTGAACTTTACACATCGCAATAGTTAGACTAAAATACCACAACCATGAAACGAAGGTTTAGCCGCGGTGGTACGAAGCTTTCACCGTCATAACCAAAAAAATATCATTACGAAAATGGATTAAACTGAATCAGGTTAAACAGGTTCTAGAAGTTTAATAAGAATATTTAAAAAATCAAAATCGAATCATCAAAATCTAAAAGGTGTAATATTATTCCTGAAAGCAAAAAACCCCTAACTTTTTCAATTACTAAGTTAAACCTATTTTTCGGAAAAATGGATTCTTTCCACCTCATAAATAGTTGTACACAAACTCAATTTAATTATTTTTTTTTCCATGATTGATATTTCGAATGCACTTATTAACGATTGATTTTTTGTGTTTTTTTTGAAATTATTTATTTGATTATTAATACAGAAACCAATATACATACATTGTATTTTCCAGGGTTTATAAACAATTTTTTATCAAACTTTAAAGTGTTTCAAATATTCTCAAACATTTAAAAAGAATATTTCATTATTTATAAAAAGATAACAAATTTTCAATAAGGTACAGTGTTTTTTTAACTGAATTTCTCCATATGATAAACAAAGTATTTTGTAAAACGAAGTAAATTTTATTTTTTATTAGTTTGCAAAATAAAATTTAAGTTTTTTCTTCTCGATAGTTTATTGGAT
>JASAMX010002654.1:0-24889 GCA_030248175.1 Microlaimidae sp. YZB2_3 | reverse complement strand
TATGTAACCTACTTGGTTCAGTTACTGTATTGCTCGGGACTGGGAAGGGGGGGAGGGGGGTCAGGCCGGACCGCTCTCGAGCTTTGGGGGGGGGGGGGCCCCCTGAATTTTTCAGAGGGGGGGTCCAAAATTTTGGCTCTACGGGGGGGTGCACCCCTCTGTCCCCCAAAAAAACACCTATCAGGGCCTGCCCTGGCATTTTCAGTCAACCCCGGGTGCGAGATTTCAAATTTAGGGGGTGGTCAAGAGGGAGGGGTCTAGAGTTTTTTTAACAAAGTTTTTTTATATCAAAAATTTAAGAGTTTTCAGCTCTAATATTGAATTTTATATGCTTTAACAGCCGATTTAGGGCTAAAAACTGTATTTAAACACTGTTTTGACTGAAACATGTTGACAGTAAATAATTAAAAATTATACTTCCAAATTGATCGGGGGGGGGGGGGGGTCAGGCCAGTCCGCTTCTAGAGCTTTCGGGGGGAAGGGGGGGTTGGGCCAAAAACAGTGTATCTGGACTTTTCTAGGAGGAGGTCCAAAATTTTGGCTCTAGCAGGGGGTGTGGACACCTCTTTCCCCCTTTCCCAAAATCACCTATGGACATGGACATCCTTGCAGGGACGTCAAAACATATTTCCCAAAATCCCCCCCCCTGAATTTAAATCCTGGCTACGGCCATCAGACCTGTGCTCTGCCCTCCCCCCCTGGCCGGGGTTTAAACGAGGAAGGGGGAAAATCCAAAATGAGGGGCACAGGGGCCAACTTCTTGAAACGGGGGGAGGGGCAATAAAATAAAACGGGAGGGGCAAGTAAGGAGAAAGAAAAAGAAAAGGGGAAAAAGAGAAAAAAGAAAGGAAAAGGAAAAAAGGAACAAATAAGCAAGAATAAGGTCCAAAATGGCAATGTATCATTGAAATGGGCTAAAAACTTTGCAGAAATATTGCCATGATGGCGTCGTTAAAGGTGAAAAATGGCGCCATAATTTTAGGGTACTTTTTTATTTTTTGAGCGGAGGAGGGCGGATGATCGAGGGGCAGAATCCTCCAATGAGGCGGGGGGGGGCATTTCCAGACCGTGCACAGGTCTGGCAGTGGCGTGCCCAGGGGGGGGGGCGGGAGGGGGCGGCCACCCCCCCCCCGAAATCCGGCGAAGCCGGATTTTTTCGTAAGGGGGGACCCTTACGTTTTTTGAATTTTGGGAGAGAAAATTTTTTTTCTTAAATATTAATACAGAAACTTTCCTGATGCCTTCCAAAAGCATATTAATAGTCAAAAAACCAAATTTTCCCCGCTTCGCGGGTAGTTTAAATTGACAATTTATCTCAGTTTTTCAATTTCAAATCGATTTTGCCGCTCAATAGTTAAGGCATACATGTTAAATAAAACTACTATAAACACTATTAACCTTTTATTAACGTTTTAAACACATGTTTTAAATGGATAGGAATAAAAAAACCTTAAATTTTGTTTTAATTATCATCTGGAATTAAAATTTCTAGTGTATTTTAGCGCCTTAAATTAAAAATTTTCTCCCCCGGGGGGCATTCTGCCCCCCGGACCCCCTGACAAGGGGCTCTGCCCCTTGACCCCGCTGGGGGGCTCTCGCCCCCCAGACCAGACCCCCCATTTCTGGGGGGCTGCCCACCCCAACCCCCTCACGGGGTTCCTATGTACCCCACCCTTAGCGAGGCTGACCCCTCTCCCCCCTCCCGACCAATTTGGAATGTATATTTTTTTATTCTTGTCAAAAACGCCGTTTTTAGTTAAAAACAGTCTTTAAATACACTTTGCGCAGCCTGCTTGGCTGTTTAATTATCATCCCCCTCATTATTGGACGTAAACACTTGCCCCCGGGTGGACCCCCGCTAGCGGAACCAATGAAAAAGTACCCTAAGCTGTACGCATTTTAGATCTACTGAACCTACGATGCCGCTTTTCTGACTTATTTCGCAATTTTTTTCGTTTTTACTCTGTTTTAAAGGCAGCTAGGGGGGTGTTTCCTCCATGAGTAAATTCCATTTGCACAGGGCTCCTCGGGGGGTGACGAGTGGTTGGCGTGCCCAGGATTTCAATTCGAGGGGGGTGCAGTCTGGGGGGGCGTGACCCTGAGGGGGGGTCTCGAGGGGGCGGCACCCCAGAAAATGGGGGGTCTGGGTGGCGAGAGCCCCCAGCGGGGTAGGGGCAGAGCCCCTTGTAGGGGGTGCCCTGGGGGCAGAATGCCGGGGGAGTAAATCTTTTAATTTAAGGCGCTAAAATACACTGGAATTTTAATTCCAGATGATAAATAGAAAACGAAATTTAAGGTTTTTTTTATTCCTATCCTTTGTAAAAGTCTTATTCTTTAAAATGGTTTAATAAAAGGTTTCATCGTGTTTATAGTTGTTTTATTTAACATGTATGCCTTAACTATTGAGCGGCAAAATCGATTTGGAATTGAAAAACTGAGATAAATTCTCAATGAGGCTTTTACTCCCGCGCCAGCCGGGGAAAATTTGGTTTTTTGACTATTTGATATGCTTTTGGAAGGGCATCCCGAAAGTTCTCTGTATTAATATTTTAAAAAAAATTTTCTCTCCGCAAAAATTCAAAAAACGTGAGGTGCCTCCCCTTACGAAAAAATCCCGGCTTCGCCCGGTTGGAGGGGGGGGGGGCGGCCGCCCCTCCTGGGCGCGCCGCTGTGTGCACACTCTAGAAAATGCCCCGCCGTATTGGAAAAGATTCCCCTAGCTTATCCCTCCTGCGCCAAAAAATAAAAAAGTAGTACCCCCTAAAATTATGGCGCCATTTTCACCTTTAACGAGCGCCATAATGCAGTTTTTTACGATTTAGCCTATTCAACCTACGGTATTTGGACCTATTTTACCCTATTTTTTGCTCCCTCTGTTTTTTTTTTCTTTTTCTTCTTCTTGCCCCCTACCGTTTTGTGCCCTCCCCCGTTTGGCAAATACCCCTCAGTTTTCGAACTCCCCCTTCCCCGTTTAAACCCCGGCCAGGGGGGAGGGCGGAGCGCCTCTCATGGCCGTAGCCGGGGGGGTTCGGGAGGGCAGGTGTCGGGCGTCCCCCTGCAAGGATGTCCATGTCGTGGGGTGTTGGGAAGGGGAAAGAGGTCGCGCCCCCTGCTGAGACCTCCCTATAAATATTTTTGGCCAAACCCCCAACTTTGAGAGCGGACTGGCCTGACCCCCCCCCCCCCTCCCGATCAATTTGGAAGTATAATTTTTAATTATTTATGTCAAAAACACGGTGTTTTAGTTAAAAACAGTGTTTTAAATATAATTTTTAGCCCTAAATCGGCTGTAAAAAACATATAAAATTCAATATTAGAGCTGAAAACTCTTAAATTTTTGATATAAAAAAACTTTGTTAAAAACTAGGACCCCTCCCTCTTGACCACCCCCTAAATTTGAAATCTCGCACCCGGGGTCGACCCCCCTAAAACGCCAGGGAGGCCCCCATAGGTGTTTTTTTTTTTGGGGGACTGAGGGGTGCACCCCCCCTAGAGCCAAAATTTTGGACCCCCCCTTTAGAAAAAATTTTTAGGGGGCCCCCCTCCCCCCAACCCCAAGCCCCCTCCCCCCGAAGAGCGAGTACAGCCCATCCCCTCCCCCTTCCCGAGTCCCGACCAACTTGGAAAGTATATTTTTTTATTTACTGTCAAAAAACACGGGTTTTAGTTAAAAACAGTGTTTCAGGAGAATTTAGGCCTAAATAGGCTGTTTTAATACATAAAATTCAATATTAGACCTAAAAAGACTTAAATTATTAGTTAAAAAAATTTTGCTAAAAAATTAGACCCCCCTGCCCTGACCCCCCCTAAATTTGAACTCTCGCACCCAGGGGTCGACCCTCCATAGGAGGCCAGGGGGTGCAGACACCTGGACCCCCCCTAAAAAATTTTGTAATAAACATCATCTGGAATTAAAATTTCTCTCATATCTTATTTTGCCTTCAAGTGCAAAAATTTTCTCCCTCGGGGGGCATTTTTGTGCCCCCCGGACCCCCCCCTGACAAGGGGCTCTGCCCCTTGACCCAATGGGGGGGCTCTCGCCCGACCCCCCGTACTGAGGGGGCTGCCCGCCCCCCAGACCCCCTTAGGGATTAGAATTACCCTCCCTCAGACCACCCCTCCCCCCAAATGAAATTCTGGGCACGCCACTGTTCTCTGACCCCCCCAAATTTTTATCCTTGGCAACCTAAAAGGGGGGTCTGAACTCCAAATTTTTCCCTTTGCCGACCCAAAAGGGGGGTCTCTATGTGGAGCCCCCCTGGCTTACGCCCATGTATGTATATAACTTTTAATTAAATATACAATAATACATTAAAAAGTTTGTGATTCTTAACTTTATAATCAAGACAATATACTTACGAGTCTATTATTACGTAATTATTAAAAAAACTATGATTTCTAAGCTAATTCTAAGAATATATAAACACATTACTATTAAAAGAATTAAAAAACAAAATTTATAAGTTACAATAAGGTTTTATTTTAATTTTACACAGTTTTAAAGCATTTATAAGCTTTTTTTAGGTTTTTTACACCTTTTAAGCCTGTTTTAAGGCAGCGCGGAAATATTGGGTACACCCCCCCTCAAAATTTGGGTCTTGCCAGACACCCCCCCAAGATTTGACCCCCCCCCCCTAAAATCCGAGAGGCTGCCCACCTATGCCTGACCCCCCTCTAGATTTCAAAATTTCGCACCCCGGGTCGACCCGCCATAAAAAGCTATGGGGGTCCGGCCGGACCACCCCCCCACTAGAATTCAAAATGCGATTTACGCCGGGGTAACCACCCCCCTCAATACCGGGCCACAGTGCCCCACATATGGGTGGAAAATTTTGAAATCTAGAGGGGGGCTAGGTGGTGTCCGATGTTCTAAGGTAATTATTACAACGTGCGCGGTCTGGAAATACCACCACCCCCCATATATTAGTGACTGTGTCCCACCGTTTTATTGCTCCCACCCAGCCCAAAAATTAAAAAGTACACAAAATTACGGACCGATTTTTGACCTATTCTGACGCCATCATCGCAAAATTTTTGCAGTTTTTAGCCTATTTCAATGCTTTTTAAGCCATTTTAAACCTATTTTTACTTAAATTTCGCCTTTTTTGTCTCTTTTTTGTCTCTTTTTTTTCTTATGCTTTCCTCTTTCTCTCTCTTTTTTCTCTTTCTTTCATGGGCATGAATTCGAAGGGTGGTTATCCATGGGCTAGCTCGGTGTTAGTTAGCCCCGGCTTAGTCTCTTGATTAAGTACGGTGTATTCCAGGGCTGACTTGTGGCCCTAGAGGAATACACCGTAGTTAATCAAGGGGTTCCCAGTGATAAACTCGCTTCGGTAATTCCGGCCCGGCTTGCCCCCGCCCCCGTTTTTCGCCCCCCCCCCCCCCCCATTCCAAAAAAGGTGCTTCTCGGTGCCCCCGTTTTGAAGTTGGGGGGGGGGGACGACATGGGGTATCTCCCCAGCCGCTGGAGGCGAAAATTTTTTAAAATATACCAAAAACTGCTTAAATCGTCTTCTGGCAATAGTCGAAACTGAACAGAATTTTAACCATAACAATGCCCAGAATTTTTTCCTTTTATATTCCTATTTTGTAGTTTTACGTTGTATTAGGTATATAAATGTTATGTGAGTAAAAGTAAACCATCTAAAATATCTTGTATCACTGCTTGTAATCAAAAACATATCATATTAAAAAGGGAACTGAGTTACTTAACAAAGCGAATCATCTTTTTTTATAAATCATTTAGAAATGATGATTTTCAGTTTGAATTCTTTATAGAGATCGTAAAAACTTTTATAAATCTTATCTGGGTAGATCTTATTGTTCAAGGTTTAATTAATATGGTATATATTCACTCTGAAATGTATTAAAGCTATCTAAATTACATAAAATATAAGCGATTTAGGATCATCAAACTTGACTTTGGACCTTTGGACTTTGTCCAAAAGAAAAAGTCTTTTGAATTTTGTCCAAAGGACAAATACAGCGTCAAAAGGTCCTTTGGACTGTAACGTCCTTTAAACTTTGTCCAAAGGACAAAAGTCCTTTGGACTTTGTCTAAAAGGAAAAAGTCCAAAGGATATTTTGGCTTGTCCAAAGGACGTTTTGGCTTTTCTAACATTGTCCTTTGGACTTTGTCTAAAGGACGTTTTGTCATTAAGTATGAACCAGCTTTAAGTTTAAAAATACTTCTATTTTTATTTTGTTAAAAAAAGTTTCCATAACAGCGGCAGGGCAGTATCAAAGAACAGAAAGTAAAAATTCTTTGTTTAAGGAAAATGTAAAATGGTATTGTAATGCCTTAAAACTCTTTAATTATAACTTTTATTGTTCTATTAATTAAAAAAAAAGGAAAATAAATCAGGATTCTGAACTTACATTTAGGTTTCCCGGTGCCTTTTTAGAGCTTAAAATTAAAAAAGCTTCCCATCCCGGAGGGCATTCTGCCCCCCGGACCCCCTGACAAGGGGCTCTGCCCCTTGACCCCGCTGGGGGGGCTCTCGCCCCCCAGACCCCCCAATTCTGGGGGCTCCGCCCCCCCCGGACCCCCCATAGGTGTTTTTGGTCAGGTCCGCTAGGGGGGCCTCCATAGGTGTTTTTGGTCGGGTCCGCTAGGGGGGGGGGGGTCCACCCCCGGGTCGAAGGCCAAAATTTTTTAGGGGGGGTCCAGGGGGTCCGGACCCCCCTGGCTTTTTATGGAGGGTCGACCCCGGGTGCGAGAGTTCAAATTTAGGGGGGGTCAGGGCAGGGGGGTCTAATTTTTTAGCAAAATTTTTTTAACTCAATAATTTAAGTCTTTTTAGGTCTAATATTGAATTTTATGTATTAAAACAGCCTATTTAGGCCTAAAAAGTGTATTTAAACACTGTTTTTAACTAAAAACCCGTGTTTTTGACAGTAAATAAAAAAATATACTTCCAAGTTGGTCGGGAGGGGGGAAGGGGGTCAGCCTCGCTAGGGGGGGTCAGGCCGGACCGCTCTCGAGCTTTGGGGGGGAGGGGGGCCCCCTGAATTTTTTCTAGGGGGGGTCCAAAATTTTGGCTCTAGGGGGGGTGCACCCCTCTGTCCCCCCAAAAAAACACCTATGGGGGCCTCCCTGGCGTTTTAGGGGGGTCGACCCCGGGTGCGAGATTTCAAATTTAGGGGGTGGTCAAGAGGGAGGGGTCCGAGTTTTTAACAAAGTTTTTTTATATCAAAAATTTAAGTGTTTTCAGCTCTAATATTGAATTTTATATGCTTTAACAGCCGATTTAGGGCTAAAAACTGTATTTAAACACTGTTTTTAACTAAAACACCGTGTTTTTGACAGTAAATAAAAAAATTATACTTCCAAATTGATCGGGAGGGGGGGTCAGGCCAGTCCGCTCTCAAGCTTTGGGGGGAAGGGGGGGGTTGGGCCAAAAACAGTGTATCTGGACTTTTCTAGGAGGGGGTCCAAAATTTTGGCTCTAGCAGGGGGTGTGGACACCTCTTTCCCCTTCCCCAAAATCACCTATGGACATGGACATCCTTGCAGGGACGTCCGAACATCTTTCCGAAAAATCTCCCCCTGAATTTAAATCCTGGCTACGGCCATGAGACCTGTGCTCTGCCCTCCCCCCCTGGCCGGGGTTTAAACGGGGAAGGGGGAAAATCCAAAATGAGGGGCACGGGGGCAACTTTCTTGAAACGGGGGGAGGGCAATAAAACGGGAGGGGCAAGAAGAAGAAAAAGAAAAAAACAGAGAAAAAGGGACAAAAAAAGCAAAAATAAGGTAAAATAGGTCCAAAATGGCTTAAAATGCGTTGAAATAGGCTAAAAATGCAAAAAAATTGCGATGATGGCGTCGTTAAAGGTGAAAAATGGCGCCATAATTTTAGGGTACTTTTTTATTTTTTGGCGGAGGAGGGCAATAAAACGAGGGGCAAATCCTCCAATAAAGCGGGGGGGCATTTCTAGACCGTGCACACAGTGGCGTGCCCAGGGAGGGGCGGCCACCCCCCCCCCCTCCAAAATCCGGCGAAGCCGGATTTTTTCGTAAGGGGGCACTCTTACGTTTTTTGAATTTTGGGAGAGAAAATTTTTTTTCTTAAATATTAATATAGAAACTTTCCTGATGCCTTCCAAAAAGCATATTAATAGTCAAAAAACCAAATTTTCCCCGCTGCGCGGGTAGTTTAAATTGACAATTTATCTCAGTTTTTCAATTTCAAATCGATTTTGCCGCTCAATAGTTAAGGCATACATGTTAAATAAAACAACTATAAACACTATTAACCTTTTATTAACGTTTTAAACACATGTTTTAATAGGATAGGAATAAAAAAACCTTAAATTTTGTTTTAATTATCATCTGGAATTAAAATTTCTAGTGTATTTTAGCGCCTTAAATTAAAAATTTTCTCCCCCGGGGGGCATTCTGCCCCCCAGACTCCCCTGACAAGGGGCTCTGCCCCTTGACCCCGCTGGCGCCACCCAGACCCCCCATTTCTGGGGGGCTGCCGCCCTCCAGACCCCCCCTCAGGGTTAGTATGTACCCCCACCCAGACCGCCCCGGCCCCCCCAAAATGAAATCCTGGGCACGCCACTGCGTGCACAGGTCTATATACAGACCTGTGCACAGTCTGGAAATGCCCCCCGCTTTATTGGAGGATTTGCCCCCTCCCCCGCTAAAAAATGAAAAAGTACCCTAAACTGACGCATTTTTGACCTATGAACCTATGATGACGCCATCATTGCGAATTTTTTGCAGTTTTTAGCCTTTTTGAATGTATTTTAAGCTATTTTAGGCCTATTTTTACCTAATTTTCGCTTTTTTGTCCCTTTTTTTCTCTTTTTCCTTCTTTTTTTCTTTTTTTTCTTTTTTTTTCCCTGCTTAGCCCCCCGTTTTATTGCCCCCTCCCGTTTCAAAAAGTTGCCCCCCTCGTGTCCCCCCGTTTTGGAATTGCCCTCCCCCAATAAAACCCCGGGGGGGGGGGCAATGCACAGGTCTGAAATATGTGTATATATTTTTAGGGCATACGCTATACTCGACACATCCAGGGTCTCGACATTTTGCATAGCAATTCTTTTGATTGTGTATGGAAGCTTTAGGTAATGTTTTAACAATTTATTATTTTTTTTCCTGTCTTGGTTTTTGGAAGGGGGTATAACCTGTCCTTCACCCAGACTCAACTCCCGCCTCCTTTCGTCCCCGCTCACCTATGATAACATACAAGGGCACGGAAGAATAACCCCCATCAAATTCTAAGAAGGGGGTTTAACCCTCCCCCCACTCTGAACTGAAGCGGGGAGGGGAGAGAAAAAAAGGTTTGTAAAAATAAAAAAAAAATCACTTTAACAAGACTTCTAACTGCTTCCAAACTTAAGTTTTGAGTGTTTTAAGCAATAAAACGATCAAAAATGGTATAAAAGGGCTTTTTGACCTAAAATTAGCGTTTTTACATATTTTTTCTTGAAAATCCAAAAACTATATAAGTAAAAATGCGTTCCTCGGATTTTAAAACTCCCTCTAACTCATAGATGAACGCAGTCACCGAAGCTAGGGGAGTGTTTACCACGGGTAAATGACATTTTAAAATCTAAGGGGGGTCGAACCTTAGGTGGGCAGGGGGGTTATACCCATACATGGGCACGGGGTGTTAACCACCCCCCCAAATTCTGAGAAGGGGTGGTTTAACACCCCCCCCCCAAATTAGTAAAAATTAATAAAAAAAACGTCTTTAAAATGACTTCTAACTGCCTCCAAACTTAAGTTTTGAGGTCAAAATGAATGTTTTAAGCAATAAAAAGCTGAAAAATGTAATAAAAAGGGCTTTTTGACCTAAAATTAGCGTTTTTTACCTATTTTTCCTTCAAAATCGAAAAACGATATGGGTATTTTGCGTTTCTCGGATTTTAACCCCTCCCCCCTAATTTGGGGTTTAACCCATACATGGGCACGGGGGGGATTGGGGGGTTAACCCCCCCAATTCTGAGAAGGGTTTAACCCATACATGGGCACGGGGGGGTTGGGGGTTAACCCCCCCCCAATTCTGAGAAGGGGGGTTTAACCCCCCACTCAGAAGTGGGGGGGGGGAAGAAAAAGTTAACCCCCCCCCAATTTTGGAAAAAAAAATGAAAAAAATGTCTTTAAAACTAACTTTTAACTGCCTCCAAACTTAAGTTTTAAGTCAAAATGAATGTTTTAAGCAATAAAAAGCTTAAAAATTCAATAAAAAGGGCTTGTTTTTTAACCTAAAATTAGAGCCTCAAAATTTTGCCTCCCCCCCTCATAGGTGGGCAGCCTTCCGGATTTTTTTTGGAGGGAGGGAAGGGTGATATCCGACTTCCTAAATTCGGGGGGTCCCAAAATTTTTTTTGGGGTATACCTCAAATACCCCATTTTTTGCGTTTTTAGTACTGGGACCAGACTCCCCAAATTTTAGAGGGGTGTCCAGGGTTCCCCACATTTTAAGAGGGTATCGGCTATAATCGGTATTTTTTTTGGAGGGGGGGGCATAAGTGCATAACCCCCCTGCCGACCTATGAACCCGAGAAAAAAAATCAAAGGGCCCCCTTCCCCCCAAATTTTCCAATTTTTTACCCCTGACCCATAAATGGGCACTGAGGGGTTTGGGGGGGTTAACCTTGGGGGGTTAATTTGGGGGTTAACCCCCCAAATTCTGAGAAGGGGGGTTTAACACCCCCCACTCAGAAGTGGGGGGGAGAAAAGGTTAATCCCCCAATTTTGGAAAAATGAAGAAAAAATGTCTTTAAAATGACTCCTAACTGCCTCCAAACTTAATTTTTGAGGTCAAAATGAATGTTTTAAACAGTAAAAAGCTACAAAATGCAATAAAAAGGGCTTTTGACCTAAAATTAGCGTTTTTTACCTATTTTTTTCTTTAAAATAGAAAAACGATATGGGTAAAATGCACTCTAGAAAAAAACGATAGGGTATTTTGCGTTTCTCGGATTTTAAACCCCCATAATTTGGGGTTTCGTTTAATCCCCCCACTCCGGACCAACTTGCCAATGTATGCCCTCCCCTTCCCCGCTTCAGTTCAAGGTGGGGTAGGGTTAAAACTCCCTCATTAGAATTCCAAGGGGGTTATTCTTCTGGTGCCCTTGTATGTTATCTTAGATGAGCGTGGGACGAAAGGAGGCGGGAGTTGAGTCTGGGTGAAGGACAGGTTATACCCCCTTCCAAAAATCAAGACAGGAAAAAAAAATAATAAATTGTTAAAACATTACCTAGGAGCTTTCAATACACAATCAAAAGAATTGCTATGCAAATGTTCTAGACCCTGGATGTGTCGAGTATAGCGTATGCCCAAAAATATATACACATATTTCAGACCTGTGCATTGCCCCCCCCGGGGTTTCATTGGGGCGAGGCAATTCCAAAACGGGGAGACACGGCGAAGGGCAACTTTTTGAAACGGGAGGGGGCAATAAAACGGGGGGCTAAGCAGGGAAAAAAAGAAAAAAAGAAAAAAAGAAAAGAAGGAAAAAAAGAGAAAAAAAGGGACAAAAAAGCGAAAATTAGGTAAAAATAGGCCTAAAATAGCTTAAAATACATTCAAAAAGGCTAAAAACTGCAAAAATTCGCAATGATGGCGTCATCATAGGTTCATAGGTCAAAAATGCGTCAGTTTAGGGTACTTTTTCATTTCTTAGCGGGGGAGGGGGCAAATCCTCCAAAAAAAATGGGGGGGGCATTTCCAAGACTGTGCACAGGTCTGTATATAACCTGTGCATGCAGTGGCGTGCCCAGGATTTCATTTTGGGGGGCCGGCGGCGGTCTGGGTGGGGTACACACAAACCCTGAGGGGTCTGGGGGTCTGGAGGGTGGCAGCCCCCCAGAAAATGGGGGGTCTGGGGGTGCTAGCGGGGTCAAGGGGCAGAGCCCCTTGTCAGGCAGAGTTGGGGGGCAGAATGCCCCCCGGGGAGAAAAATTTTTAATTTAAAGGTGCTAAAATACACTAGAAATTTTAATTCCAGATGATAAATTAAAAAAAAATATCCTAAGGTTTTTTTATTCCTATCTTATTTAAACATGTGTTTAAAACGTTAATAAAAGGTTAATAGTGTTTATAGTTGTTTTCTATTTAACATGTATGCCTTAACTATTGAGCGGCAAAATCATTTTCTTTAAACTTCTGAAAACTGATAAATTGTCACGGATTTAAACGACCCGCGCAGCGGGGAAAATTTGGTTTTTTTACGATCAATATAACCGCTTTTTCGGAAGGCAGATTCAGGAAAGTTTCTCAATATTAATATTTAAGAAAAAAAAATTTTTTCTCCCAAAATTCAAAAAAATTAAAAGAGTGCCCCCTTACAAAAAATCCGAAGCTTCGCTCGGATTTTGGAGGGGGGGGGGGTGCCGTCTTCTCCCTTGGGCACGGCCACTGTGTGCACGGTCTAGAAATGCCCCCCCGCTTTATTGGAGGATTTGCCCCTCGTTTTATTGCCCTCCTCCGCCAAAAAAAATAAAAAAGTACCCTAAAATTATGGCGCCATTTTTGACCTTTAACGACACCATCAATTTGCAAATTTTTTGCATTTTTAGCCTATTTCAACGCATTTTAAGCCATTTTGGACCTATTCTACCTTATTTTCGCTTTTTTTGTCCCTTTTTCTCCGTTTTTTTCTTTTTCTTCTCTCGCCCCTCCCGTTTTATTGCCTTCCCCCCCGTTTCAAGAAACTTGCCGCGTGCCCCCATTTTGGACTTTCCCCCTTCCCCGTTTAAGCCCCGGCCAGGGGGAGGGCAGAGCACAGGTCTCATGGCCGTAGCGAGGATTTAAATTCAGGGGGATATTTTTCGGAAAAGATGTTTGTATGTCCCTGGAAGGATGTCCATGTCCATAGGTGATTTTGGGGAAGGGAAGAGGTGTCCACACCCCCTGCTAGAGCTAAAATTTTGGACCCCCTCCTAAAAAAGTTGAGATACCTGTCTTTTCGGCCCAACCCCCCCCCTTCCCCCCAAAGCTTGAGAGCGGACTGGCCTGACCCCCCCTTCCCTATCAATTTGGAAGATAATTTTTTCATTACTGTCAAAAACACGGTGTTTTAGTTAAATACAGTGTGTAAATACAGCTCTTTAGCCCGTAAATTGGCTGTTAAAGCATATAAAATTCAATATTAGAGCTGAAAACACTTAAATTTTTGATATAAAATCTTTGTTAAAAACTCCCACCCCTCCCCTCTCTCACCCCCTAAATTTGAAATCTCGCACCCGGGGTCGACCCCCCTAAAACGCCAGGGAGGCCCCCATAGGTGTTTTTTTGGGGACAGAGGGGTGCACCTCCCCCCTAGAGCCAAAATTTTGGACCCCCCCCCTAGAAAAAATAAGGAGCCCCCCTCCACCCAAAGCTCGAGAGCTGTCCGGCCCACCCCCTTCTCTCTTTCTCCCAGTCCTGACCAGCTTGGAAGTATATTTTTTTATTTACTGTCAAAAACACGGGTTTTTAGTTAAAAACAGTGTTTAAATACACTTTTTAGTCCTAAATAGGCTGTTTTAATACATAAATTTCAATATTACACCTAAAAAGACTTCAATTATTGAGTTAAAAAAATTTTGCTAAAACAGAATAGACCCCCCTGACCCCCCCGAAATCTAACTCTCGCACCCGGGGTCGCACCCCTCAATAAAAAGCCAGGGGGTTCCGTACCCTCCTGGACCCCCCCCCCCCCTAAAAAATTTTGGCCTTCCACCCGGGGGTGGTACTCCCAGCGGACCCCACCAAAAACACCTACGTAGGCCCCCCCCCCTAGCGGACCTGACCAAAAACACCTACTGGGGGGTCCGAGGGGGCGGAGCCCCCACAATTGGGGGTCTTGGCGGGGGCGAGAGCCCCCCCAGCGGGGTCAAGGGGCAGAGCCCCTTGTCAGGGGGTCCGGGAGGGCACAATGCCCTCCGGGATGGGAAGCTTTTTTAATTTTAAGCTCTAAAAAGGCACCGGGAAACTTAAATGTAAGTTCAGAATCCTGATTTATTTTCCTTTTTTTTTTAATTAATAGAACAATAAAAGTTATAATTAAAGAGTTTTAAGGAATAAACAAAGAATCTTTACTTTCTGTTCTTTGATACTGCCCTGCCGCTGTTATGGAAACTTTTTTTAACAAAATAAAAATAGAAGTATTTTTAAACTTAAAGCTGGTTCATACTTATGACAAAACGTCCTTTAGACAAAGTCCAAAGGACAATTTTAGAAAAGCCAAAACGTCCTTTGGACAAGCCAAAATATCCTTTGGACTTTTTCCTTTTAGACAAAGTCCAAAGGACTTTTGTCCTTTGGACAAAGTTTAAAAGGACGTTAGAATTCCAAAGGACCTTTTGACGCTGTATTTGTCCTTTAGACAAAATACAAAAGACTTTTTCTTTTGGACAAAGTCCAAAGGTCCAAAGTCAAGTTTGATGATCCTAAATCGCTTATATTTTATGTAATTTAGATAGCTTTAATACATTTCAGAGTGAATATATACCATATTAATTAAACCTTGAACAATAATATCTACCCAGATAAGATTTATAAAAGTTTTTACGATCTCTATAAAGAATTCACACTGAAAATCATCATTTCTAAATGATTTATAAAAACAGATGATTCGCTTTGTTAAGTAACTCAGTTCCCTTTTTAATATGATATGTTTTTGATTACAAGCAGTGATACAAGATATTTTAGATGGTTTACTTTTACTCACATAACATTTATATACCTAATACAACGTAAAACTACAAAATAGGAATATAAAAGGAAAAAATTCTGGGCATTGTTATGGTTAAAATTCTGTTCAGTTTCGACTATTGCCAGAAGACGATTTAAGCAGTTTTTGGTATATTTTAAAAAATTTTCGCCTCCAGCGGCTGGGGAGATACCCCATGTCGTCCCCCCCCAACTTCAAAACGGGGCACCGAGAAGCAACTTTTTTGAAATGGGGGGGGGGCAAAAAACGGGGGAAGGGGCAAGCAGGGCCGGAATTCACGAAGCGAGTTTATCCATGGGAACCCCTTGATTAACTACGGTGTATTCCTCTAGGGCCACAAGTCAGCCCTGGAATACACCGTACTTAATCAAGAGACTAAGCCGGGGTTAACTAAAACCGAGCTAGCCCATGGATAACCACCCTTCGAGAATTCATGCCCATGAAAGAAAGAGAAAAAAAGAGAGAAAAAAGAGAAAAGCATAAGAAAAAAAAACAAAAAAGAGACAAAAAAGGCAAAATTTAAGTAAAAATAGGTTTAAAATGACTTAAAAAGCATTGAAATAGGCTAAAAAGCTGCAAAAATTTTGCCATGATGGCGTCAGAATAGGTCAAAAATCGGTCCGTAATTTTGTGTACTTTTTAATTTTTGGGCTGGGTGGGAGCAATAAAACGGTGGGACACAGTCACTAATATATGGGGGGTGGTGGTATTTCCAGACCGCGCACGTCTGTAATATTACCTTAGAACATTGGACACCACCTGACCCCCCTCTAGATTTCAAAATTTTCCACCCATATGTGGGCACGGTCCCGGTATCTAGGGGGGGTGGTTACCCGGCGTAAATCGCATTTTGAATTCTAGTGGGGGGTGGTCCGGCCGGACCCCCATAGCTTTTTAGGCGGGTCGACCCGGGGTGCGAAATGTTGAAATCTAGAGGGGGGTCAGGCATAGGTGGGCAGCCTCTCGGATTTTGGGGGGGGGGTATAGGGGGGGTCAAATTTTAGGGGGGGTGTCTGGCAAGACCCAAATTTTGAGGGGGGGTGTACCCAATATTTCCGCGCTGCCTTAAAATAGGCTTAAAACGCGTAAAAAACGTAAAAAAAGCTTATAAATGCTTTAAAACTGTGTAAAATTAAAATAAAACCTTATTGCAACTTATAAATTTTATTTTTTAATTCTTTTAATAATAATGTGTTTATATATTCTTAGAATTAGATTAGAAATCATAGTTTTTTTAATAATTACGTAATAATAGAATAGTAATTATATTGTCTTGATTATAAAGTCAAGTATCACAAACTTTTTAATGTATAATCTTATATTTAATTAAAAGTTATATACATACATGGGCGTAGCCAGGGGGTCTAGAGACCTCCCTTTTGGGTCGGCAAAGGGAAAAAAATTTGGAGTTCGACCCCCCTTTTAGGTTGCCAAGGATAAAAATTTGGGGGGGGAGGGGTCTAGAACAGTGGCGTGCCCAGAATTTCATGGGGGGGGTGGGGCGGCCTGGGGAGGGGTAAATACTAATCCTGAAGGGGGGTCTGGGGGGCGGCAGCCCCTCAGTAATGGGGGGCCTGGGGGGCGAGCCCCCCAACGGGGTCTAGGGGCAGAGCCCCTTGTCAGGGGGGTCCGGGGGGCAGAATGCCCCCCGAGGGAGAAAATTTTTAATTTAAGGCAATAAAATACACTAGAAATTTTAATTCCAGATGATGTTTATTACAAAATTTAAGGTTTTTTTATCCCTTTACATTTAAAACAGGTGTTTAAAACGTTAGGTAATAAAAGGTTAATAATTTTTAATTAATGTTTTTTGAATAATAAAAGAAAAAATGAAGTATATGACATAAACAAGGCAATAAACACTCCGCGCGAAGCGCGGAAAATTTTTTTAGCCCTTTTATAACGCTTAAAAATTTTTCTCTGGGAGGCGAATTTGGGGGGGTGTCCCCGGGTACCCCAAATTTAAGGGGGGTGTCAGCAAAATCCGAAATTTTGGGGGGGTATAACCCCCCCCCTGCCCACCTATGGGGTCAGGTGTGGTCCGTTTTCCAATACAAAACAGTTTTATTTAAGCCATCATAACTTTATAATTGTTCTTTTTATAGGATATACATATAATATTACATTTTATTGAAAAAAGGGGTATTCTGGTATAAAAAAGGTGTAAAAATATGAATGTGCGTTAAAAATTCACGTTTTGGAAGAAAATTTAGTATAAAAAAGTGCCTATAGGTTTTCCGAGGGGGAAGGGGAGGGTCAGATTTCAAATTTTAGAGGGGGTCACGACTCAGGGGTAAAAAATTCGGAAATTTGGGGAGATGGGGGCCCATAGAATTTCGTCTAGGTAGGGGGCCAAAATTTCGAGGCTAGGGGGGGTGCACGTGGATCCTACCTTGCCCCCTTTCCTCACCTGTTTCCACCCCGGGTCGACCTCCCTGGAAAACCAGGGGAGGCCGAACCCCTTTAGGACCCTCTTTCTAGACTTTAAAACGTCATTTACCCAGGGTAAAACTCCTTTAGTTTCGGTTACCGACCTAGTTCATCTATGAAGAGGTGTGGGTCCGATTTTTTAATAGTTTTTTTTTTAAATCAGTGATTTATATATAAGTGTTCAGATTTGTGCACGGTTTGAAAATGCTTCCCCCCGTTATTGGAAGATTTGCCCCCCCCCCCCGCGGAAAAATGAAAAAGTGTCCAAAAACTATGACGCCATTCTTTACCTATTATGATGACATCATTGCAAACTTTTTGCAGTTTTTAGCCTATTTCAATGCAATTTAAGCTATTTTAGACCTATTTTTACCTTATTTTCGCTTTTTTGTCCCTTTTTTCCCTTTCTTTTTTTCTCTTTTTTTTCTTTCTCCCCTGCTTGCCCCCCCCCCCGTTTCAAAAAAGTTGCACACCATGCCCCCCGTTTTGGAATTGCCCCCCCCATTATAACCCGGGGGGCAGTGCACAGGTCTGAGTGTTTTTAGGTCTAAAATTAAATTTTAAAAAGCCTATTTAGACCTAAAAAGTGTTTTTACTGTTTTTTTATTAAAAAACCGTAGTTTTTGACAGTAAATAAAAATTTGTATATACTTGTACAGACCTGTTCACCATAGGTGGGCAGGGGGGGGGGGGTTGGGGGGTTATACCCCCCAAAATTTCGGATTTTGTTGACACTTCCCTAAATTTGGGGTACCCCGGAAAGGAAACCTCCCCCCCCCAAATTCGCCTCCCAGAGAAAAATTTTTAAGTGTTATAAAAGGACTAAAAAAATTTCCCGCGCTTCGCGTGGAGTGTTTATTACCTTGTTTATGTTATGTACTTCATTTTTCTCTTATTATTCAAAAAACATTAATTAAACATTATTAACCTTTTATTAACGTTTTAAACACCTGTTTTAAATGTAAAGGAATAAAAAAACCGTAAATTTTGTAATAAACATCATCTGGAATTAAAATTTCTAGTGTATTTTAGCGCCTTAAATTAAAAATTTTCTCGCTCGGGGGGCATTCTGCCCCCCGGACCCCCCTGACAAGGGGCTCTGCCCCTTGTCCCCGCTGGGGGGCTCTCGCCCCCCAGACGCCAGACCCCCCACTACTGGGGGGCTGCCGCCCCCCAGACCCCCTTCAGGGTTAGTATTTACCCCTCCAGACCGCCCCCCAAATGAAATTCTGGCCACGCCACTGTTCTAGACCACCAAATTTTTATCCTTGGCAAGCTAAAGAGGAGGTCGAACTCCAAATTTTTCCCTTTGCCGACCCAAAACGGAGGTCTAGATCCCCCCTGGCTGCGCCCATCTATGTATATAACCTTTAATTAAATATAAGATTATGGATTAAAAAGTTTGTGATACTTGACTTTATAATCAAGACAATATAATAATTACTATTCTATTATTACGTAATTATCAAAAAAAATGATTTCTAATCTAATTCAAAGAATATATAAACACATTATTATTAAAATAATTAAAAAATAAAATTTATAAGTTGCAATAACGTCTTATTTTAGTTTTACACAGTTTTAAAGCATTTATAAGCTTGTTTTACGTTTTTTACGCGTTTTAAGGCCATTTTAAGGCAGCGCGGAAATATTGGGTACACCTCCCCCTCAAAATTTGGGTCTTGCCAGACACCCCCCCCATAAAATTTGACCCCCCCCCTTAAAAACCGAGAGGCTGCCCACCTATGCTGTTCACGGTCTGAAAATTCCCCCCTCCCGCTTTATTGGAGGATTTGCCCCTTCCCCCGCGAAAAAATGAAAAAAATACCCAAAAATTATGACACCATTTTTTACCTATTATGACGCCATTATCGCAAAATTTTTGCAGTTTTTGGCCTATTTCAATGCATTTTAAGCCATTTTAGACCTATTTTTACCTTATTTTCGCTTTTTTGTCCTTTTTTCCCTTTCTCCTTTTTTTTCTTCTTTCCCACCTGCTTGCCCCCCCCCGTTTTGGAATTGCCCCCCCAATAAAACCCCGGGGGAAGGGGGAGGGCAGTGCACAGGTCTGCTTGTAATGTAAATTGGTTGGTGGGGGGCCCCTGGATTTTTTCTAGGGGAGGGGTCCGAAATTTGGCTTCAGGGGAAATCCTTCGTCCCCCCTAAAAAACACCTATATATGTAGCTACTGGCATACATGAGAGAGTAAGTTGGTCCGGAGTGTGGGGGTTTAAAAAGCAAATAAGGGGGAGGGGGGTTAAAATCCGAGAAACGCATTTTACCCATATCGTTTTTTTTGGACTGCATTTTACCCATATCGTTTTTCGATTTTGAAAAAAAATAGGTAAAAAACGTTAATTTTAGATCAAAAAGCCATTTTTATTGCATTTTTGAGCTTTTTATTGCTTAAAACATTCATTTTGACCTCAAAACTTAAGTTTGGAGGCAGTTGAAAGTCATTTTAAAGACATATTTTTCTTTATTTTTTCCGAAATTGGGGGGTTAACCTTTTCTCCCCCCCCCCCACTCATAGGTGAGCACGGTCGGGGAAGCTCGGGGGGGGGGTGGTTACCCGGGGTAAATCGAATTTTGAATTCTAGGAGGGGGGTCCCAGGGGGGTCCGGACCCCCCTAGCTTTTTAGGGGGGGGTTCGACCCGGAGTGCGAAATTTTGAAATCTAGAGGGGGGTCAGGTGGGGTCCGGTGTCCAAAGCAAAACAGTTTTAAACCATAATAACTTTAATAATTGTTCTTTTTATAGGATAATACTACATTTTATTAAATAAAAAGCCATATTCATGTATAAAAAGGGTGTAAAAGCATGAATATGTGATGAAAATTAACGTTTTTGGAAGAAAATTTAGTATAAAAAAGGTACCTAAAATTTTCCCAAAGCGAGAGGGGGGGTCAGAACTCAAAACCTAGAGGGGGCTCAGGGGTAAAAAATTCGGAAATTTGGGGGGAGGGGGGGGGGGCCCTAGATTTTTGTCTAGGGGGGGGGCCAAAATTTCGAGGCTAGGGGGGGAGGTGGACCCCACCCTGCCCCCCTTTCTCACCTATGCCCCCACTCCTGACTGGAGGGGGTTAAACCTTCCTCTCAGAATTCGGGGGTTTAACTCCCCAACCCCTCCCCTCCGTGCCCATGTATGGCTACTGGTTTGCTATATACTGAAAGCTGTGCAGTAGCAGTGAACACTGAAACGCTTCAAAAATTATATATATATATATATATAGTCGAGATTGAGGAGCAGTGGCAGAACTCACGTCTTGCATACTGAAAAAGGTCCTTGGATCAAGTCCCGACTGAGACAAGCTACACTGTGATAATGTTAATATTGTTGTATGTAGTATTTAGTCGCGCAATTATTGCTGAATAACATCGGCCTTGCGTATCGTGCTTTATGCAAAATAAATAAAAATATATAAATGCAGCGCAAAACGCCGCATTTTGCGCCACACAGCGGCACTAGGCGGACGCAAAGCGTCTGCTGATGGGTTTAGGGGGTGTTCCTGCAGCCACTAGAGGCAAAATTTTATGATTTAGCATTAAAAATGAGCAAAATTGGGGTATAAAATACCTATTTACATTGAATTCAAGCAGGTATGCAGGGAAAATCTAACTTTTGGCATACCCCAAGTCAAGTCCAAGAAAGGATGTAGGAAGAGGCAGGGGTCATGATGGAGTTATCTTCACTTTTATCTCCCCACCCCTAGACGCTTGACCTATATATACCTTCCTCTTTCCCTAAATTTTTACCCCGGAGAACCCAGAAAAGGAGGGGATGGCCCCCTTGGCCTCCCTCCTGACACGGGGTCTGGATTAAAACAAACTTTGCAGAAAATGTATTTATGTGCTTAAGCTATAAGTATTTAAATTCAAATAAACAAATAGCACTTTTCCTACAAATGGAGTCGGTGAAAATGAATGGTGTATGTTATATTTAAAAATCTTAAGTTATTGATGTTCCTACCCTTCAATATCACGCTCCACAGCTCTGGACATTTAAAAACAATGCACAGCTCCGGACTCCACAGCTGCGGACCCCGTCCCTTAAATGTGCGATTTGAAGCTTATTGAAGCTTGAAATACATTTTAAACTACTCGAGCTGCATTTTTAGGAGTTGTTTTATTGTTTTAAATAAATTTTGGAAAAAATTTAGTTTCATAAAAAAATTTTGACAAAATAATATAAGCCATCACTCTTTTATTATTCATGATATTAGTATAAAAATAGGGCGGAGCTTTGGAGCTCCGGGTAATATTATTATCTAAAGAAAGAGAGTATTGTTTTGTATTGAGTAGCATTACTATGAACTTCACATTCAAGGTGTTGTCTGAAGTGGTCCCACCAGAATTTCAAGAATCAAGATTAACCTAAACGTCTAAAAAGTTAAATTTTTCTTACCAAGGCAGCATCAGAAAACAAAGAATAATCATTGCAGTATAAACTGTGCGCCATTTTTTACTTACGTTTTTCATGAGGACTAACAGAAGAAAAGCAAATTTAAAACACGGATTTGAAGGGATTGATTGATGACTACTAAGATCAAAAATTTACGATCTGCCCATAAAAAAAAACAAGAAAAGGTTTCGAATATTTAAACAGTTCGACACTAAGCCTTACAATTTACATAACGGCTGGGATTTTTTTAAAGAACAATTTTTAGAGTCTAAATAATATTTCGGAGATCGAAATGTTAAGTGCTGGTGTCCAGCGCGAAATAGAAAAACACCGATCGAAAAATCTTTCCCAATATCGACACGCTTGGGAAATGTGTAAAAACACTTGCACTTAATCTACGTTTTTGATCGCATTTTACTTTCACTTTTACAAGTGTCCATTAACGGGAGGGTTGAAGAGGATTATTTTACTATCTTACTTTATTTCAAATCGTGAGTTTAATGTTTTTAGAAGTGTGCAAAGAGTGTTGGTGATGGTGATCATGGTGGGGACTTTGTTCAAAATAGACACTCTCCACCCCAAAAGAGTGACCTCCCTAAAATGGCAATTTTGGCACAGCCCTTCCCTACTTTCTTATTATAAACTCCCAAAAATTTTAAAAACTTATTTTGTAAATTTAATAATTGAGTGAGTACTAAAAAATAAGTACTAAAAATGTGATAAATGTGAGTGCACAAGGCTTATTTTTAGTTTCTATTCATTTTCTGTCTTACCATTTTAAAGCTTTTTATCAGCATTTTTTTGCGAATTTAAAACACTTTTTACACTCGCGTGCCCAGGGGTGGGGTGCCCCCCCCCGAAATCCGGCAAGGCCGGATTTTTTCGTAAGGGGGAACCTTACGTTTTTTTAATTTTGGGAGGGAAAAATTTGTTTCTTTAATATTAATACAGAAATTTTCCTGCCTTCCAAAAGCATATTATGTAATAGTCAAAAAACCAAATTTTCTCCGCTTCGTGGGAAGCTTAAATTGACCATTTATCTTAGTTTTTCGAATTCAAATCGATTATGCCGTTCAATAGTTAAGGCATACATGATACATGTTAAATAAAACAAGTATAAACAATATTAACCTTTTATTAACGTTTTAAACAGATGTTTTTAATGTAAAGGGATATAAATTTTGTAATAAATACCAGCTGCAATTAAAATTTCTAGCGTGTTTTTGCACCTTAAATTTAAAATTTTCTTCTTCGGGGGTCATGCTGCCTCCAGAACCCTCCCCCTTAAGAAGGGTTAATATTTACGACCCGCCCCGAATCGCCTCCCCTAATGAATTCCTGGGCACGCCACTGCCTCCTTAACCCTATTTTGAACCAACCATATCACTACACAAACCAAAACCATCCCAAGTCGTTTTTTGAGACTTACTCCGGGCTTTCGCAGACCTATGCACGGTCTGAAAATGCCCCCCCGTTTTATTGGAAGATTTGCCCCCCCCGTTTTATTGCCCCCCCCGCCAAAAATGAAAAAGTACCCTAAAAATATGACGCCATTTTTGACCTATGATGACGCCATCATCGCGAATTTTTTGCAGTTTTTAGCCTATTTCAGTGTATTTTAAGCCATTTTAGACCTATTTTTACCTTATTTCCGCTTTTTTGTCCCTTTTCCCCTTTTCCCTTCTTTTTTTCTCCTTTTTTTCTCTTTTTTTTCTTTCCCCCCTGCTTGCCCCCCCCCCAGTTACAAACAAGTTGCCCCCCGTGCCCCTCCCCCATTTTGGAATTGCCCCCCCGTTTTAACCCCGCGGGGCAGTGCACAGGTCTGCTTTCGTACACGCATATATACCTCCAGTTGGATTTTGGCCTTTACCCGTGAGGTATACAAATTTGTACCTTTAAACTTGTGTTGGTTTGGCGCCTATGAGATTTGAAAATGCATAAAATGGAAGGAGATCTGTATTCACGGATTTCTGTTTCCAAAAATAATCATATATGGGTGTCAAAATATTATTTATTGATAAATATTTAATAAATATTATTTTTGATAAAAAGAACCGTCGAAAACATCCTAAATAGAAAAAATGGCTACCAAAAAAATTGCGCTTTCATGCGAGTTCATGATTTATTATAAAAAAATAATCACTTCGTCATTGTTGAGTTTGCCAGTTTCCAGGGTTTCCATCAGCCCTGGTGTGGTCCGTCCGGCACGCCTCTCGCCTTGCTCACCCCCTCTTCCCACTCCCGGAGGAGCTCAGCAACCGCTACGGGGTTTGCCCAAAGGTCCTCTGGTCCCAGTGTCGTATTGATGTGTGTGCATGTAAAAAGGTGTTGTGTTGTGTGTGTTTGTGTTTTGCATAGCGGGCAGTTTGGTGAAGTGTGTTGTGTTGGATTGATTTTGTGTAGGTAGGAGTAGAGGAAAGGAGATTTCCCTGCCCTGAGTTGGGCGAGGGTTCTCCTGACCCCGCAAGGAAGATTTTCTTCCTCGTTGCTTATTGCTGGTGCTTTTGTTTGAAGTATTGGGTTTATTGGAGTGTTATTTATGTGGTTTGTGACTGTGTTTGTGTGGATTTGTTGTTTTAGTGCTTTGTAAGTTTTGTTGTGTATGTCTGTATGTATGTTTGTTGTGTAGTTGTTGTAGTGAAATATTGTTTGCTTTTTGAGCCTGCTGGGTGCAGGTTGTTGTGTTAAATAATTAAGTGGGTTGTTTGTGTACATGGCCGCCAATTTTGCTTGTTTTGCGTGGAGTTGGATGTGTGTTGCTGTAGGAGGGGTTTCACCTGTGAGACAGGTTAACCCCCCCCCTCCTGTGCCCATGTATGGTGTGAGGTGTGGTGGTTTTGGTTTGTTGACACCTGCTGCCATGTGAGTGTAAAGTGTTTGTAATGCTGTGTATGTGGAGTGTTGTTTGAAGCCATGTTGGTATGTTGTATTTGGTATGTTGCTTGCGATGCATGGGAGTATGATCACAAGTTTTTGCAGTGGGGATATGAGTGAGATGGGCCTGAATGATTGTCTGTCTTGTTTCTACTTGGTGTAGTCTTGTAGTTTTGGTGTATTTGTTTGCGATGCATTGAGTTTTGTTTCTTGCACTGTGATGATGTCTGCTTGAATTCTGTTGGCGAGCATTTGTAGCTCTGTGATGCTTGTGTTAATGCCATTGATGTTTATTTTTAGTATTTTTAGTTTTGATTTGGAGTGTTGAGTGTTATTGTTTCTTGCACTATGATGATGTCTGCTTGAGTTTTGTTGGCGAGCATTTGTAGCTCTGTGATGCTTGTGTTAATGCCATTGATGTTTATTTGTAGTATTTTTAGTTTTGATTTGGAATGTTGAGTGTTAGTGTTGTTTTGTGCTTGTTGTGCTGTGGTGTTGGTTGTGTGTTTG
>JASAMX010002648.1:0-27170 GCA_030248175.1 Microlaimidae sp. YZB2_3 | reverse complement strand
CCTATTGCAAAATTAAAAAAACTTCCGTTTCGCAATTATTAAAAAAATTAAAAACTTTTTATGTCCATTTTTCACCAAATACGTGATCCGTAAAATTTTCAAAACATACAGTAAAATTAAATCTGTAAAAAGCTTTAAAACATGGGTCATATTTCACAACTTAATGACAAGTAATTGTTATTTTTATAATTTTATGCACTTCTCTGGTTCACGTGGTTCGTAGTTTCGTTAATTTTTAAATTTAGGTATTATTCCAAATTAAATTTAAAACTTTTAATTGTAAATAAATGGAATAAACATTCTCAAAAAAATATTTTAAAAACAAGAAAACATTTTTAACTAATAGAAAACTAACCATTTGAGAAAAGTTCACAATTAATCCTATTCGACACTTTACGCTTGTGACGAAAAAAGCTTAATGCGTACCAAGCTTCTTAATTTTTGCCCGATAACCTCTAAAATAGCTTTATGCAAATCTTTTCGTTTTCTTTCTTTTTTCACTGCGCTTTTTAGCTTATGGGGCTCCTGGAAATTTAATTTTGTTTTGCAGTAAAAAATCAAAAAAATAATGATACTTTAATAACTATAAAGAATGCATGGAGGGTGTGGGTAGGGCGTTTCTTGTACCCTTTAACTTTTTGTTGATTATTTTAGTTGTTCATTTTTTTTTGGGCGGGGTGTCCCCACAACCAAAAAAGTTGAGTGTGTTCAAAAAAACGAGGCATTTTATGCTGTTCTGTTGATTGTTTATTGTCGTTAAAATGGACGAGGTAGGGGCGCTACACAACAGTGTTTAGGTAGTTAACAAAAATGTGAGTAAAATTTTTTCCCACAATAAAATTTCAAGAAAACCGAAGCGAAAAACATGTATTTTTGCAATTTGATTTATTACTCTCCTACCTTTAAACGTAGTTTTTTCCTAGACAAAAAGGAATTTAATTGCTGACAGTGTTTTTTAATTCAAATATTTTTTATTTAAAAAAATGTATTTAAATAAAAAAAATTGAGTATTGCGAAACGAAAAATCAGCAAAAGAAGATTGCTTTTGATAAAAAAGTAGTTTAGTTAAATTTTGTTTATAAAAACTGATAATTAAAAATTAAAATGTTTACAAAAGTAAACTGTAGCCTTTTTAAAAATTTGGCCAATTTTTACTTTATATTACAATTGTCTTATATTAGAGTACAAAAAAGAAATGACATACAACTACAAAATAATATACGCAATCCGTATATGTCATTATACTTTTATTTTTAGACTAAATGACAAGTCACATTAATTGATTTTGGACCAAACCTGGTTTTGCTGTTTCAGAAAACACAAAAATGTAAAAATAATAAGCTACACCGGATTTTTTAATTTTTAAATTTCTCCTTACTTCGTGAATCCTACTGGGCTGAATATACTGTAAAGCTTCAATAAATACGCTTAAGATCAACAGATATCACATAGCATAATTTTTTTTGTTTTTTTCTTAAATCTTTTATTTATTATTTAAAGTTTGTGTATTTTTTATAATATTAGTACATTGTAAAAATTAACTAGTAATTTTTTTTTTATTCCAAAAAATGACTAAGCATAATCAAAGTAAATTCAACATAAATTATCATATTTATTTATATCTCCTGTTATATTTTGCTTTTTTTTCGGGGGAGCGCTGCGATTTTTGTCTACTAAATAAAATTCTGAAAACTAAATACTTTAATAGTTTTTTGTTTAGTATTATTTTACAGTTTTATAAAACTTGAAATGTTCAATTTTAAGTTTCGTATTTTTTTTTAGCTTAAATTTCGATTTTGTAACGATAACTGTATTTGTGCGTTTAAAACTGTAAATCTGATTTAGTTGTAAAAATGTAATGTTGAGGTCTTTCTTTTCCTTTTTTTTTCTTTTCTTTTCCCTGCTACAAAAAATAGAAAATAAAAAAAACTCAATAAAACTTTATTAATTTAGCACAACCTTTTCAACTTTTGGGAAAGTGGGGCTTTCTCTTCCAGTACGAGAAAAAACCCAGTGGAAGTGCAATTTCAGAAGCCAAAAAATACCGGATAGTGGGGAGTACGGAAAGAATGTTACGACCAATTAACTAACCGAATAGAGTGCCTAAAATTGCCAACATTATTATTTATACAGAATTAAATATTAATTCTGTATCAACATATCTTGTGTTTTTGATAAATAAAGTGGGGAGTTATATTTGTTTCATGTTTTTTTTTAACTAACAAAAATATGAAAACAAAAAATGTTTTTAAAGCGATTCATTTTGTTAACAGCATATATAAAGGTCAACAAACAACATTGACACGATCAAATATTGAGCTTAATAATTACTATTGCATAATTTATTATTAGATACCACTATGAAAATTTGCGACAGAATTTCTAATATACAGAAAGGTTTCGAAGAAGATTTTCATAGTGATTATTAGTAAAAAAAGAAGCGAAATGAAGTGCACGGAGCAAATTTTTTTTTGACAAGTTTTTAAACAAAATACATAGGTGATTTTTACTACAAAAACTTACTTCGCCATAAAAATAAACGAAATAATAATTAAAAAAACCTAAATAAAAAAACGTATCCTCTTTATTTTGTCTGCTTCGATTTTACTGTTAAAAAACGTTACATTAAAAACGTCACACCTATAAACAACAAATGTAATACTAAAAATATTTTAATGGATTGTATGAATTATTATAAATTATTATTAAGTTTGATTTTTTATGGTGCACACAATTGTTCGTATGTTACCAAAAAAAATTGGATATTTTTTCTGTTTCCGCTTCATGTTGCCTCCTTTTACATGCAAAATCTTCTGCCGAGCCCTTTTTGTACATCAGAATTTTTCTTATTCTCTATATTCCAACGTAGATTGTCTTTGACGGCGCACTCGATCTTTTCTCCCTAGTTTCAAATTATTACGCCACGAATCACCGACTTTGACAAATAGAAGACAATTAAGAGAAAACCAAAAAAAGTTAAAAAGTTCTAAAATAATAAAATTATTTTGAAAACATTAACCCATCATTTTTATAGCGCGAGGTACCGATTTTGCAGGAAAGGGATTTTTCCTTCCGAAACCCCGGAGGAGGAGGGGGAGATCTTTACCAGCGGCGGGTCCCTCTCGTCTTCTCCCGGGGCGCTTCTCGTTCAGTACCCCCGGGTCCTCGCTTCTAAAATCAAAAAAAATTAACATTTATTATCTTCTATTGTATACTTTTTGTTTATTTTATTCTAACAACAATCTTACACACCAGATAACTAAGATTAAAATTTGCATTCAATAAGATTCAAATAACCACTATTTTGATTATAGTTTCTTAAAATATTTGCTTTATAGTAACAATACGATGAACTATAACAGATATATATAATTGAGAGAATAGAAATGAAATTCTTAGTGGAGAACTTTTAATCGTGTTATTTTCTGTAGTTAGAATAAAAATGAATCTTTGAGTATTACAGGGTTTTGATTTAGTACAAAAGCATTTTAATAGTACAAAAGGGGTCGTCACCGACTTAATCTCAAAGTTGTAAAAATAAAAAACTAAACAAAACGGCCAAATACTGAAAACTATTAGGCGCGAAAAATATTTTTTAAAATTATTTATATTTAATTTTTAATTTTCGTTTTGATTCAACAATGTTTCTAAAATTTATGTTTGAATTTTTAAAATTAATTCAAAATAATAGTTTAAAACTTTAGTAGAAAATTAATAAAAATTTTTAGCTTTAAAATTTTTAAATATTGTTTTCACGAAAAATTACCTTCGTTTTATATCAAACTTTCAACAACTTCACAATATTTTCACAACATTTTTCACATCGTAATAGATAAATATATTTGTGCAAGAAAGTTACGCACAATATTAATTTTTATTAATATTGTGTATAAATGCATTTTATTACGTAGAATGTTTAAGGTAACTCACAAATAAAAAAACTTTTTTGAGGTTATCACAATTTTTGTTGCGCGTGATTCTCATAAAGCACTGCTAAAAGTTTTTTTTTTTTTTTTTTAACTTTTTTGAGTTTTTTTTTAAAACTAAAACTAATAACTTTTTTTTTAAAAAAAACAAAAACTAATAATATAACAGCAAGCATACACAATTAAATGCAGTCTTCTAATGGTTTGGATTGTGATTAGCTAAAATGTATTTCTCAGCTTTTGAAAAAAATGTCCAGTTTTTTGTTTATTTTAAAATTCAACGACATTGTCGTTCCCAAATCAAAAATATTAGTGAAACCTAAATTTTTACACCAAATTTTGGATTAGATAATTTTTTTGATCTCCAAAAATACGAAACAATAACGAGAAGCAGAAAAGTGTTTACATCACATAAACACTTTTCTATCCTTCTCAGTTATTGTTTCGTATTTTTGGAGATCAAAAAAATTATCTAATCCAAAATTTGGTGTAAAAATTTAGGTTTCACTAATATTTTTGATTTGGGAACGACAATGTCGGTGAATTTTAAAATAAACAAAAAACTAAACATTTTTCAAAAGCTGAGAACACGGAAAAATTGGTTTCACTAATCACAATCCAAACCATTTAGAAGACTGCATTTTTAATTGTGTATGCTTGCTGTTATATTATTAGTTTTTGTTTTTAAAAAAAAGTTATTAGTTTTAGTTTTAAAAAAAAACTCAAAAAAGTTAGCATTACCAAAAAAAAACTTTTGGTGCTTTATGAGAATTCACGCTGAACAAAATTGTGAATAGTTTCAAAAAGAGTTTGCTTGTGCAAGTTCTTCTAAAACTTGACGTAATAAAATTCATTTATACATAATATTAATAAAAATTAATATTGTGCGTAAGCTTTCTTGCACAAATATATTTATCTATTACAATGTAAAAAATGTTGTGAATAATATGATTATTAAATTAATTTAACAGAAGTTTTTTTAATTGTAAAACAAAGGTAATTTTTAGTAAAAACAATATTTAAAAATTTTAAAGCTAAAAAATTTTTATTAATTTTCTACTAAAGTTTTAAACTATTATTTAGATTAATTTAAAATTAAACATGAGGCATATTTTCAAGCATTGTTGAATCAAAACGAAAATTAAAAATTAAATATAAATAATTTTAAAAAAAATATTTCGCGCTAGATGGTTTTCGTATTTGGCCGTTTTGTTTAGTTTTGTTTACAACTTTAATACTATTAAGTGCGGTGACAACCCCTTGTACATTAAAATGTTTGTCTTGATCGAAACCTGGTAGATACACTGGAGATTCATTTTTCAATTCTAACTACAGAAAATAACACGATTAAAAGCTCTTCACTAAGACCCGTTATATTATTCTCTGGTATATTATACTGTTATAGTTAGTAGTATTGTTACTATAAAGCAAATATTTTTAAGAAAACTATAATAAAGCCAAAATAATATTTTTACTTGAATCTTATTGAATGCAAATTTTAATCTTAGTTATCTGGTGTGTAAGATTGTTGTTAAATAAAATAAACGAAATAAAGTATACAATAGAAGATAATAAATGTTAATTTTTTTGATTTTAGGACAAGGACCCGGGGGTCCTGGGCCACCGCCCAAAGCTGGACGAGAAAACAGCGCCCCGGGAGAAGACGAGGGAGGACCGGCTGGTAAAGATCTCCCCCCTCCTCCTCCCGAAGGGGGTTCGGAAGGAAAAATCCTTTCTATCCGAATCGGATTTGCCTCAGCGGCTATGATGATGGGTTAATGTTTTCAAAATAATTTTATTATTTTAGAACTTTTTAACTTTTTTTGGTTTTCTCTTAATTGTCTTCTATTTGTCGAAGTCGGTGATTCGTGGCGCAGTGACAAAACGCACGCCTGTCGTACTGAAACTAGGAGAGAGATCGAGTCGCGTCAAAGACAATCTACGTTGGAATATAGAGAATAACGAGGAAAATTCTAATGTACAAAAAGGGCTCGCAGAAGATTTTGCATGTAAAAGGAGGCGACATAGAAGCGGAAACCAAAAAATATCCAAATTTTTTTGGTAATACAACAATTGTGTGCACCATAAAATAAACTTAATAATAATTTATAATAATTCATAAATCCATTAAAATCCTTTTTCATCTTACATTTTGTTGTTATAGTGTAACGTTTTTAATGTAACGTTTTTAACAGTAAAATGAAGCAGACAAATAAAGAGGAATTATACGTTTTATTATTAGGTTTTTTTAATTATTATTTAGTTTATTTTATGGCGAAGTAAGTTTTTGTAGTAAAAATCACCTTTTTATATGTATTTTGTTTAAAAACTGTTTCTCGAAAAAAATTAGGAGCAATTTCTCGTGCCCGGTTTCATTTCGCTTACTTTTTACTAATAATCACTATGAAAAATCTTCTTCGAGACCTTTCTGTATATTAGAAATTCTGTCGCAAATCTTCATAGTGGTATCTAATAAATTAATGCAATAGTAATTATTAAGCTCAATATTTGATAGTGCTATCAATGTTGTTTGTTTGACCTTGTGTATGCTGCTTTAAGCAAAATAAATAAGCTTTAAAAACATTTGTTTTCATATTTTGTTAGTTAAAAAAAAACATGAAACAGATATAAGACTGCACTTTATTTATCAAAAACGCAAGATATGTACAAATGATACAGAATTAATATTTAATTCTGTATAAATAATAATGTTGGCAATTTTAGGCACTGTCCTCGGTTCGTTAATTGGTGGTAACATTCTTTCACTTACTCCTTTCTACCACTATCCATTCTTGGCTTCTGAAATTGCAGCTTCATTGGGTTTTTTCTACGTACTTTTTATTGGAAGAGAAAGCCACTTTCCAAAAGCTGAAAAGGTTGTGTTAAATTAATAAAGTTTTATTAATTTTTTTTTATTTTCTATTTTTTGTCGCAGGAAAAGAAAAGAAAAAAAAAGGAAAAGAAAGACCTCAACATTACATTTACAACTAAATAAGATTTACAGTTTTAAACGCATAGTTATCGTTACAAAATCAAAATTTAAGCTAAAAAAATACGAAACTAAAATTGAACATTCAAGTTTTCATAAAACTGTAAAATAATACTAAACAAAAAACTATTAAAGTATTTAGTTTTCGGAATTTTATTTTAGTAAACAAATCGCACGTCCCGAAAAAAAGCAAAATATAACAAATATAAATAAATATGATAATATATTTATGTTGAATTTACTTTGATTATTGTTAGTCGTTTAAAATAGATTACTAACTAATTTTGCAATGTACTAATATTATAAAAAATACACAAAGTTTAAATAATAAAAAAAAGATTTAAAAACGAAAAAAATTATATGTGATATCTGTTGATCTTAAGCATATTTATTGAAGCTTTTTTTACGAATGTCGGTGTGTGTTGAGCCATGGGTTCACCGAAGTATAAGGAGAAATTTAAAAATTAAAAAATCCGGTGTAGCTTATTATTTTACATTTTTGTGTTTCTGAAACAGCAAAAACCAGGTTTGGTCCAAAATCGACTATAATGTGACTTGTCATTTAGTCTAAAAATAAAAGTATAATGATACGGATTGCGTATATTATTTTGTAATTTGTATGTCATTTCAATGTTTTTTGTACTCTGTAATCTAATATAAGACAATTGTAATATAAAGTAAAAATTGGCCAAACTAAAAAAGGCTACAGTTTACTTTTGTAAACATTTAATTTTTAATTATAGTTTATAAACAAAATTTAACTAAACTACTTTTTTTATAAAAGCAATCTTCTTTTGCTTGGATTTTCGTTTCGCAATCTTCGATTTTTTCTTAAAATCCGTTTTTAAATAAAAAAATATTATTTGAATTAAAAAAAGCACTGGCACAAATTAAATTCCTTTTTTGTCTTGAACGAACTACGTTTTTAAAGGTGCAAGATAATAAATGATAAAAATACATGTTTTTCGCTTCGGTTTCTTTGAAATTTATTGTGGGAAAAATTTTACTGCACATTTATTTTTGTTAACTACCTAAACACTGTTGTGTAGCGCCTACCTCGTCAGTATTAACGACAATAAACAATAGACAAAGCACATAAATGCTGGTATTAATATTTTGAAGCGCACTCATAAAACTTTTGGTTATGACACCCGGCCCCACCACTTAGACACTACCGTCATGAACAACTAAAATAATAGACAAAAAAGTTAAAGGTACAAACACCTCCACCGCCCTCATGCATTCTTTATCATTACTAAAGTATCATTATTTTTTTAAACTTGCTGCAAAACAAAATTAAATTTTAGGAGCTCCATAAGCTAAAAACGCATGAAAAAAGGAAGAAAAAACGAAAAGAAATATTCATAAAGCTATTTAAAGGTATCGGGCAAAAATTAAGAGAAGCTTGGTACGCGTTAGCAGCTAAACGTTTTGGTCACAAGCGTAAATGTCTCTGGATAGGATTAATTGTGAACTTTTCTCAAATGTGCCTTTCCATGGGTAAGTTTCTAGTTAAAAATGTTTTACTGTTTTTAAATATTTTTTGAGAATGTTTATTCATTTATTTACAATTAAAAGTTTTAAACAGTGCAATAAGATGTAAATTTAAAAATTAACGAAACTACGAAACCACGTGAACCAGATAATAAAAATTATAAAAATAACCAATTACTTGTCATTAAGTTGTGAATATAACCCATGTTTTAAAGCTTTTTACAGATTTAATTTTACTGTATGTTTTGAAAATTTTACGGATAGCGTATTTTGGTGAAAAATGGACATAAAAAGTTTTTTTTTAATTTTTTAATAATTGCGAAACGGAAGTTTTTTTAATTTTGCAATGTTTTTTTAACAGTTGAAAAATGCAACCTTTTTATTTTAATAAGTAAAAACTGATGGTTTCACGTTTGTCTAGAAATGTTTGCCTGCAAGCATTTGTGACCACCCAAAGTAGAAGCGAAAATAACCAGACGCTGATAAATTATAAATATAGACAGCCAAATTAATTGAAAAATTTGGCCGATACAGGAATAGACTATTTCGACATAAGGCGTTTTACACAGTAAAATTCCAATACACATTAGGCCGAAAGTTGAATTTAAAATAATATTTAAATGAAAACTTCTATTAATTTTGCAGTGTAAAATAACGTGTAAGCACTAAAGGAAAAATATAAATTTGATTGGATTTGTAATAATGTAGTTATTAATGTTTAATTTAGTAAAAACGCGAACATAAAAAATAAAATTACGATCATACCGAGCACCGAATATATAAGTAGGATTTTACTCGATAGTCAGCAGATGATCCAATGGTCTTGTGGTTTAAGGCGGTAGGCTTTAGACTGCAAGGTCGGGAGTTCGAATCCCAATGAACGTCCATTTTCATTTTTTGTACCGGGACGTATAAATTATATTTAGTTTTTTTGTGGTAGATAGAATATAGCTGCATAATACTTACTTGGTGTTTTTTTAGAAAAATTATTTTCCGGAAGATTATTTACATATAAAATCCACAATAATAATGAAAAAACAATATTTCTTGGAGGATTTTTAATTAAAAAATCAACCATACTATTATATCAAAAGAAATTAAACAATAGACTCCAAGAAGCTTTTTACATTACAGTACTTTGGTTTTAATTTTTTTGTGCCTATAGCAAAATATCTACATCAAAAATCCAGTATCTACATCAATCACTAGTTTTCTTTCTTATTTTATTAATACCAATCAATAATCAATTAATTGATTTTTTTAAAATATCTAAAAAGATCTGATTTTTTTTATTAAATTAAATTTTAATTTAATAAGTTTAAATGAAATTTTGATAAGTTTCAATTCCCGGTACAAAAAATGAAAAAGGAACTTTATTGGGATTCGAACTCCCGACCTTGCAGTCTAAAGCCGACCGCCTCAAACCACTAGACCATGAGGCCATCTGCTGACTATCGAGTAAAACCCTACTTATATATTCGGTGCTCGGTATGATCGTAATTTTATTTTTTATGTTTACGTTTTTACGAAATTAAACATTAATAACTACATTATTAAAAATTCAATCAAATTAATATTTTTCCTTTAGTGTTTACACGTTATTTTACACTGCAAAATTAATAGAAATTTTCATTTAAATATTAGTTTAAATTTAACTTTCGGCCTAATGTGTATCGGAATTTTACTGTGTAAAACGCCTTATGTCGAAATAGTCTATTGAACCCATAACCTCCAAAGTGAACTCTGGCGTGCTATCCATTACACCATAGGCCGGACAAGAAGGTGGAAAGATAATTGCCTTTTATTAACGCTTGCACTTTGAGTTTTCACGGAAGGGACAAAATGTGTCGCACATTTTATGAAGAGGCTTATATGAATTTCAACTTATAGCTTATAGGCTTATAGGACATTTTTTTGTATAAACCTTCGTCCTAGTTCTTTTGTTATTTTCTGCACTATTTTTAGACCATGCTCAATACTAAAAAATTTGTAGTTATAAATTCATATTGATATCTAACAAAAACAAGGTATAGTTTCTTCAAAAATAATGGTTTGGGTTTCTATATTCTCTACTGGCAGAAATTATCACTGGTAATATATATCCTTTTTTTATTTTTTTAAATAAATTTATTAGATATTTATAAAAAAATGTTACATGGATTCCTCCTGATAATTTATTTCAGGTGTGCAAATGTTGATTTTGCTGTACGCGAAAGGGCCTAAACTTGCCTGGTCTGACGCGGAATATGGGTATTTTACAGCTTACATCAACCTAATGTCTTCAATCGGAATGACGGTTATGCCGGTCCTAATTAATAAAATACCCAAACTGAAAGACATGGAAAGTAAAGACACTATCACTGTCATGATGGGAACAATCGGAAGCGCAATTTTTTTCTTAATCATCGGCTTCAGTACTAAATCTTGGCATTTGTACGTTGGTAAGTGATGGCTGTGGCACTTTTACTAAGAATACTAACCCTTACAGTTTGTGTTGCGTTGCTACTAGCGCATCAAGTATACCGGAAGATAAACCAGGTGATAATAACAAAACTTTTTTTGCATTGGAGTCTAATCCAAGGTATGAAACATGCCTTGACAACAGGGGGGAGACACGATAATAAGGGGGTTGGTTCACATCGGAGTGAGAAGTGACAACGCGTTCCGTGCGCGTTTACACTATATCATCGTCATTTTTCGCTGCGGTCTAAAAATTTTGTACTTTTTCTTTGTGACTCAGGTAAGAACAAGGCCGAACAAGTCGATATTTTTTTTTTAATTTTTTTTATTTGTATTAAATTTTAAAACGTGAGTACCATTAGTTAAATTTTTCTAGTTTCGGTTTTTATTAATTTTTAGCTATTCTACGAAAAAAGTTTTAATAAAAATGTAGAAAATCCATCCTCCCTTTTTTTTTTTTAAATTTGGGTATTTTTATAAATTGACTATTCATTTTAAAGTTTTTAACGAGTTCAATTTGAAAATTTACGTTAATATGAGGAATCTCAAATTTCTTGTGTTGAATTAACATATTGCTTAGTAGGGAAAAATCGCGAGTTATATAGAAATTGGAGAAAAACCACAAAAATTTAGAACGATGTTTAAAGTTCGCTTTTAGAAATATAAAAGATTACTTTGGCTTTATTAATTTTCTATTAAATGTTTATTTTAATATTTGTTTAAAATCTTAAAATAAAATAAAAATTACTGCTATAAAATAAAACAGTAATATAATCCTATTTGCTAAAAATTCCAAAAAAAAATCAAAATATTGTTATTATCCAATTATTATTAATGTTATTATCCTAGGTTTATGGCAAAAAAAGCCAAATTTGTATGTAAAACGTTTTGCTGCTACCGCAGACAATTCGCGGTTTAGCCTTTTAAATTTTATACAAATGTTTTTGTAAAACATAATAAGTTGTTGTGTAATAAAAATAATGCATACGTGTATCTTTTACAAAAAAATTATTATAATTTTAGCTGGTATCTTTATGTTGTTTGGAAACTTGTTTTTACCCGGTTTTCGTTCTTTCTTTTCCAAAATTGTGGGCCAAGCCGAAACAGGTCAGTTGATTTAAGGCTGGTTCATACTTATGATAAAACGTCCTTTGGACAAAGTCCAAAGTACAAACGCCTTTTGGACTTTGTTCAAAGGAAAAATACAGCGTAAAAACGTCCTTTGGACTTTGTCCTTTGGACAAAGTCCAACGGACAAAATCCAAAGGACAACGTGTTCATACTTTCTGTCCTTTGGACTTTCCCTTTGGATTTTGTCCTTTGGACTTTGTCCAACGGACAAATTCTAAGTAGCGTTCATGCTTCGTCCAAAGGAAAAAGTCCAAAGGATGTTTTGGCTTGTTCAAAGGACGTTTTGGCTTTTCTAAACGTCTAACTAAACGTCTAACTAACTAACTTTTCTGACTAAACGTCCTTTGGACAAAGTCCAAAGGACGTTTTGTCATAAGTATGAACCAGCCTTAAGTGTTTTTTTACTGTCAAAAAAATCACTGTAAATTGATAATCGCTGCACAAATTTTAACACCTAACCTTTTTTTATTTAAATTCATAAAATAACATGTTTAATCGACTAAAAATTGCAGTAAAATTAATAATATTGGTAATAACTGATAAGTAATCTAATAATTCTTTTTAAATTTAAATTACATAGCAAACAATGAAACATTTTCATTGCAACAAAAACCCAATGCGCATCGAATTTTAAAAAAAACTGGATTTCAGAACCTGTGTATAAAACAATTGTTGTTGAACTTGTATAAAAAATAATTTTTTTCAATATTTTTAGCTTTTTTAAACTCCAAAATATTATCTTATGGGCCAAAACATGATTTTTGTTAAAAACAAAATTTTGTTTTTTAGTTTAAAATTACAAGGTATTCTTTTTTCATACCATATCGGTAAAAAGATTATATTTTGAAAGTGTAAAAAGTTGTTAACGCTGTTGTTAAAAAATTAGCTACAGAATAAATTTTAAATTCGTATTTTACCATTTTTGTAAAATGTTTTTTTTTAGCGATTTTAGCTTATTTACGTTGGTTTTTATATAAATGATTCGGGCCTATAATTTAATTTTGGTTTTTAAGAAAACTGAAATAGCTCGTGTATGCATAAATTTTTTTAGTTATGCTATCTACCCTTTTTTGGGCCTATTTTTACTTAAAGTTCTTTATAAAATTTTCTCGTAAACCAGTTGGTATGTATAATTCTTTTGGACCCTATTCATTTTAGTTTTATATTGCCAACTTTTTAGAGAACGAGCTTTTTTGAAAGCCAACATTTTAGCGAACAAACTATTCATGAGTTTCTTTTAGTTTTTAAGATATATATTTAATTGCAAAACTGAAATAGCGGCTTTTATGCTCATTGTATCTAATGAAAACGTGTATAAACAACGTTTTAACCCATTACATGATTTTACTCGAAATAATAACTTTCATAATAAATTTCATTTACAAAAACGGAAATTAAATTTCTTGAAAAACTTTTAAATAATGATTTACGCAAGTATTAAAAAGGCAGACTGGTTAGCAATTTTTCGATTTCTGTACGATTCCTGAAAAACTTCAATATCACCAAGAACTTCAATATTGTTTACTTTCAAAAAAATGGAACAACATGTGGCTATATAACTTCAAAGAATTTCTTTATATAAGAGAAGAATGTACCACTCAATACAAAAAATCGCACCCATCCGTGCATCGGTTTGCCATAAATAAACCCCCCCGGAGGGTTTATGTACCCCCCGGGGTACCTAAACCCCCCCGGGGGAGTATATAAACCCCCCCCGGGGAGTATATAAACCCCCCGGGGGAGCATATAAACCCCCCGGGGGAGTATATAGACCCCCCCGGGGGAGTATGTAGACCCCCCGGGGGAGTATAAAGACCCCCCGGGGAGAGTATATAGACCCCCCGGGGGAGCATATAACCCCCCTCCCGGGGGAGTGTATATGCTCCCCCAAAATTTAAAAAAAAAATTTTTTGTGGAAACGCGTCGCCGCGGCGCGATTGTCTCGTTGATTGTAGAAACTGTATTTATTATGTATAAAAAGTCGTTCTTATCGTTTGCTATGTAATTTACAAATTGTAGTTGATCAAAAAATAAACAATAAACTTACAATTTAAAAACATATTTTGGCCTATTTTTGTCCATTTCGCACAATTAACGACAGATAAACATCAACAAGTCAAAATATAGGTGATAAACTATTTTTTAGTAGTTGTACAACGACGGATTGACCTTATTTATTTCCGATTTTTTCAAATAAGACAAAACCTTAAAAAACAGAATACAAGTTCAGCGACAACAAAAAATCCTCGTATGCAAATTCCCGCAAGGGACCTCAGTATACAAAACCAAAAAAATCATATTCCTTAGCATTTGGAAAAAGTAAAAAGGGGCGAAATAAAGACAAAAACAAATTATACTTGCAATGTGAATAAGAAAATAAGAGGCTTTAAAAAAACTCACAATTCTTGATATTTGAAGTCTTACCTACATGTAAACGTAGCATATTTGATCTTTTTGTAGCTTTCATCTGACTAGAGTTATGTGCGTTTTCCTGAGACCTACATTTTTTCTCTGAAATTAGGGCGTGTCTGAAATTGAATTTTGGGGGAGCATATACACTCCCCCGGGGGGTTTATATGCTCCCCCGGAGGGGTCTATATACTCCCCCGGGGGGTCTATATACTCCCCCGGGGGGGTCTATATACTCCCCCGGGGGGTCTATATACTCCCCCGGGGGGTTTATATGCTCCCCCGGGGGTTTATATACTCCCCGGGGGGTTTATATACTCCCCCGGGGGGGTTTATGTACCCCCGGGGGTACATAAGCCCCCCGGGGGGGTTTATTTATGGCAAACCGATGCACGGATGGGTGCGATTTTTTGTATTGAGTGGTACATTCTTCTCTTATATATTCTTGATATCACGTAAAATTAAAACTTTTTTCAGTAGTTTACAAAAAGGCGAGCGCACTAAATTTAAGAAAAGAGCAGCCAATAGTTTCAATATGAAACTATAGAGACAACAATTTTAGAAATATTAAGACTAAATTCACAGTATATGCCAATATAGGGCCTTTCAATTTTTTTTACTTAACCAAAATCCAATAATCTGGCAATCCACTTACATATAAAAAACACACGTTGCTTAAAATTGTTTTAGTAAATTAGTTGCAAGGAAAAGAAAATTAAAGTTTAAAGTTAAAAAAGTTGAAAATCTCGATATTTGTGCTAAATTAAAGTAAAAATGTATTTCAAGTCGGGTAAGTCGGATTTTTTCCTGTTTCAGATTCTTTTGGATTTAAAATATAAAGACTGTTTCGGAATAATCCATGAATGATTTTTTATCTAGGAGTCGCCATGTTGTTAATTTAACATGGAATTCCATGAAACATGAAAACATTGCAAAAAATTGAAAATTTATTGGTTTTGAGAAAAATTGCATGAAGAATGTCAAAACCAAGAGTAAATAATATTAATAATGCAGTGCAATGCCAAAAACTTGAACTACAATTTAAATTAAATAGTTGAAGTAATTCAAAGGTAAGGTAAATTTCGTTATTTTTTTAAGTTTTTAACCATTTGCAGGATCACATAAGTTTTTATTTCTACAAATCCGCTAAAAACAGCATAGCCACTAAGACAAAATCATTCAAATGCAACAAACTGCTTAAAGGTGCGGTACAGAGTCAAACTTTTTGTCTTTGATTTTGATTATTTATTGTGAAAACTACAATTTAAATTAATTTAAATTAAATAGTTGAAGTAATTCAAAGGTAAGGTAAATTTCGTTATTTTTTTATGTTTTTAACCATTTGCAGGATCACATAAGTTTTTATTTCTACAAATCCGCTAAAAACAGCATAGCCACTAAGACAAAATCATTAAAATGCAACAAACTGCTGAAAGGTGCGGTACAGAGTCAAACTTTTTGTCTTTGATTTTGATTATTTTTTGTGGAAACCTTTCCCCTGCCACCAATAGCGCACAAAAATTTTTTCAACAAAATATCTCCAGTGGTTCAGAAGATATGACCCTCCAAAAATGGGGTTTTTCAACAATTCTGCACTTAAAAAATTGCTTAATGGCTATTAGGATTTAAATCCCAAAATATGCAGTCAAAGAAAGGGGGTACTTTTTAATTTGATAATTTGATCGTTAAGATTGGTGCAGTATTTGTCGAGATATTGCGTTTCCCGTACAAAAAACTGCAATTTTTTGCTAAAAATACAACGTGACGGCAAAAAAGGTTGAGCAAACTTATCAAACCACTGCCGTTGTTTGGTTTTTTAGCAAAAAAATCGCGGGTTGGTACGGGAAAACGTAATATCTCAACAATTACTGCACCATCAAGGTATCAAATTAAAGTAAAAGTAGCCGGTTCCTTTGAGTGTATACTTTGTAATTTAAATTTTTATACCTATGGAGCAATCTTTCCAGTATTGAATTGTCGAAAAACGCCTGGATTCCAAAATTTTCTGAAAATATTTTAACGAAAAAATTTTTGTGGAAAATTGGGGGCAGGGGTAAGGTTTTCACTAAAAATAATGAAAATCAAAGACAAAAAGTTTGACTCGGTACCTTTAAGCAAATTAGGTAAAAAAATCATGGATTTTCATGGAATAGGAATATCCATTGTTTATACTCAAACAAAAGTAATAAAAGTGTCTACCCTTGGTATATTGTATGCATACAGTAAAAACTTTATTTTATTTTTTGCAATGCAAAATTCAATATTTTATATTTAATAGTGTAATATTTTTTAGCTCGAATTTTTGCGGCTGTGGGAATTTTGGAAAATTTAACACCTTTTATTGCATCGGTGATTTTCAATAATATATACAACGCTTCTTTAAAATTCAACTTTGCCGGTTTCACTTTCCTGTTGGCGTCAGGGTTGCATGTATTTGTACTGATGGGAACGCTGTAAGTTTTTTTACATCTATTTATATAAATTTGCTTCCTTAACTTTTTACATGTTTATTTTAATTTTGATTTATTTTGATTAACATCAAAAATAAGACAAACAAGTATAATTGTGACGAACGGGTGTTGATTTAATTATTTAAAATAGTACTAACTAATAATTATTTGCAATAGGAAAAAATAGTACAATAAAATTTATCTAATTTCAGAGGCATTTGGTTTTTTTTGTGGGACCAATGGCCCAAATTGTGTTATGCTAAGTTGATTCATACTTTCTAGTTTAATCACATAATCCAATATTGTTTTACCTCATATAAACAAAAATATCTTGAGGCTTTAGTTTTAATGATTAATAATGTAATCATTTTTTTAAAAAAAGCTTCAAATTTACCAAAAGGTTTTTAGGTTTGAACAAACTGGAAATTCTACAAAAATGGCTTAGGATAACCGGTTTAAATCTCAGCCAGCCTTAATTTTGGCCCCCGGCTGTTATTTTTTCTATGCGCATAGTTATTAAATGAACTTCGAATGGCAAGGTGGAAGAAATGGGGACGATTTTCTAATCTTGTGAATGAAAAAAATAACACCCGGTAGCCGAATTTAAGTCAGTTACCCTTGTATTAATTTTTAACATAAAACTTTAGATACATTCACTTTATGATGCTTCGGGATTCCGTGGCTGAAAAGGAACTCATAGCACAAGGAATAGACCCTGACAGCACAATCTACACAGAAGTCAGCCCAGCCAGTAGCGCAGCCACCAACAGCGCTTTCGAATTGGAGAAATAATATCATCGCGCAGAGTTGAATAACTATGAAACTACAGTACAAGGATGCTGAATTTCAATGAAAGCCTTTATACAATCGATCCAATCTTTTAGTAGGTTAATTAAATTAGTGATAATTCTCTAGTAAAAACAAACGTTCTTTCTAAACTGGGTTTTTGAGGTTTATATGAGAGCTTTTATTAGTAAAAAATAACAAAACATGCGCAATAAAAGAGCTTTTTGACCAAAAAAAAAAAGATTTTTACTTAGTTTTTTTGCAAAATCAAAAAAGAACAATACGTCGTTATTACAGCAAGATGAGCCACTGTCATTATAAAATACACGAGAATGTGACTCATTCTGTAGTTAAAAGTGCTGATACAAATAAAAAATGAGTCACAGTTGCATATATTTTATATGAATTGTGGCTGATTTTGTTGTAGTAGCGACGAATATGTGTAAAAAGCTTTCTGAAAAAAAAAGTTATTGTATACGAATGAGTTTCTTATATTTTAACTCTCTTCTTTCTTCGAATCCGGGTTCAATCCTCCCCTTACTCGGAAGCAAATTGGTATTATTTAGTCTGCTATATATTTGATCTAAAATCTTCAGGGTATTAGTTTGAAAGCTAATGCAATTTAGGGCTATTCCAAAACGAATAGACCAACACCGAACGCAATATACAACTAAGAAGAGGTCAAGTCAAAAACTATTATTACTGCTTTCGGGCTTTAACCCCAATAACAAAATGAGACCAATAAAACTTTATTTCAACGTTTCGAAGTCACTATGTGCTTTTTTATCAAGAATTTTAACCTATTGCAAGGGGGCAAAAACCTCTTACCCTATTACGCTAAAACTCTTGATAAAGAGTGGCTTTGAAACGATGGAATAAAGTTTTATCAAAACTGTTAAATCTGTTTCATCTTATTACTGGAATTAAAGCCCAAAATTATAACTAATTATATAATGATTAGTTTTTTATTTAAACTCGGGGAATTTAAGTTCTAATAAATTCTCAATTGCATAATTGTTTACTATATAACTCTTCGTTACTTCTATCAATACGTTTCATCACATATCAAGTCATTGATTATACAAAATTCTTTCCGATATTTGAAATTGAATTCAATCTCAACGATGTCGAAATTAAAAAGTTCTTAGCTTATGAAACGGCGTCTCTGTAATATTCGTTCTGGGATAGTTCTACGACAAGATGTCTTTTTAAACTCTGGATATGCCCATTAAAAAAATTTGAACTGTGTCCATGTGCATTTACTTCAATGTAATGTTTAAATATTTTTTTAACGTTGCCACAACATATTTATGTATATTTTGTTTAATTTAATAAATTTTAAGACACGTGAAAGGGCTAAAGTTTTATATAGTTTGTTTTAAACAGAATATTCATTATTTATTTTATCTGGTAAGTTTTAGGTGGATTTTTGTTCATAACTTGTATTAACGTCATTAGTTTTATAGATATATTTAGTTTTTAAACATAGTTTTATAGTTAGATGATAGGTATATTTGTTGTTAATGTGCAAAATAATGTTTTCAAACTAGCTTGAGCACAATTTTTTTGAATCTTTAAGCTATTTTGAAAATAAAAAATAGCCATGGAAAATCTTCGCCTAAAAATTAAACTAGCAATAAAAATAAAGCAAGAACAAACAACAATTTCTTTCCAGCCATATGTTTAGATAGAAAAAATGTGGACTAGTCCAAGGTCCAAGTGGACAAGTCAAATGCTAATTCACTATATTCCAAAAATGTTTATTTTGAACCAGCCCACACTTTTTTCGTGTAAACATACGACCAGGATGGAATAGTCCATTTTTCTTAAAGGCAGATTCTTAAAGCATTTTTTATGGCTAGTTTATCATTTTTCGAGTTGAAGATGAACATAACCTAAAAACTTTACCTCCGCTCTAATTATAGTTGGCGCGGCGTGGTAATCTCATTCGATAAAAATTTTCTAAAAATTGTTTAAAAAGATATTGCGATACTTTTATTTTTGTTTATATTTGTGTGGTTGCGTTTTTTATTCCAAAATTTGCATTTTTATTTCTATGTTTACGTCGTCTTTTGTGTAATTTTTGTTCTGTTTGAGTATTTTTTATGTTATTACAATAAAGCATTTTATTTTAATCTAAAATAATAAAAAAGCATGATATGTCTTTAAAAAAACATGGAAAGGTAAAGTCAAAAGTCATCATTGTACCGTATATTATCACGGTAAGTACAGCTCATGTCTCTCTGACATGCCTAGTTTAATAAATTGAAAACCAGTAAAAGAAAACAAAAACTTTCTGAAAGCTGTGTGCGTGCACAAAACCGTCTTGAGGAAGGTAAGTAGCAGGTCAGATGCAGTTTAAACTGCGCAAACATAGAATTTGGAGTGCCAGTAGGAAGCAACCATTTCTGCTTCGAAAGAATGTAGAAAAGATAATGCAGAAAGTTAGTAGAAAAGGTAGTAAAATCTGAATATAATCAGGTAAAAATTTAATTTTCAAAGCAACCAAGACATATACTAACGGCATTATAACGATGACTATAGACTAGTTGAATAAGCGTCTTTTACTGTACGAAAGAGGGAACAAAAAAAATTGACAAAATCGTAGTTTTCATAGTTTCTTTAGTTTAAACCTGTTATTTCAAGTATCGTTCCATTATTTTTACATATCCAACGTTAACAGTGGCACTATTGCACAAAACACTTTTTATTCTATACATTTGTAAAATTTACAATTAATTTTGGACACTATTACCCAGCAATAAAATCATTGAGTATTTTAGAAAGTGTGAAAATAAGAATACTTTAAATACAAATCATTAAATAAAAAAATCAAGATAAAGTTTAGCTTAATTTGAAAGTTTTTTTGGAAAAACGAATGTTTTGCAATTTATCTATCGGTTTTATCATGATATAAATTATGAAATTTAATGTTATTTTTATGAATTGTCACAACTCATAACAAACAACAAACATATAACATAATAATAATAAAGAAAAAATATCTGACTTCATATATTGCTCAGACAAATTCACTGTTCTAACTATGGCGCACCCTAATTAGGGTCTTAATCGCCTTATATAGGGCACTTATAAAAAAGTCAATTTTAAATAAATAAACGCCCCTTTCATGATTTTTGCACGAAAAATATAACAAAATTTTTTTGGAAATCAACCAGCTTTAACTAGAGCATTGAACGCTCTAATTAGAACCATTGATAGCCCTAACTAATTCGAGTGATGTTTTCTTCGCGTCAAGATATATTCAAGCCTGAGTTTCGTTTTTTTTTCTAAAATAAAACAATTTTTTTTGTTATTTTTTCCTTTACTTGTAAAGTTTTGCTTCGTATCATCTTTAAACGCCCGTGCACATTTATGTAACACTAATGATTTTGTCTCATATTTATTATATAATTTTTTTTTAATTTAGTCTGAGCAAGCTCAACATTGTTGGTGCAGCTGTTCGTTCAGTAAATAAAAAATGGAGGCTGTAAAATGCAAATTAATATTCTCATTTTTACTGTTATTTTTAAAAAATCAGTTAATTGAAAATTTTTGTTCTGATAAAATGATGATCTATATATAAATAGACGTAATGTCTCTGTGTGTGTGTGTCTGTCTGTCTGTCTGTCTGTCTGTGTGTTCCCTAACTCCTCCCTAACCACCGATCAGTTTAAGGTAAATGAGGTATCGTTGGAAAGCTTATACCCCAGGGAATGTCGTAAGGGGGTTGAAATTTCGAAAAAAATTACATGGACATCTTTATACTGGATAACCTATTTTCCCAGAGGATTTTGGGTTTTGGAACACTATGGATTTTGGAACTTAAAAAATTTTTTGACTCAGAATTGGCTCAAACTTATTGAAGGAGTAATTAGGCAATGTAATGCCAGAATATCATGATTTTTGGAAAAATGAACATGGACATCTTTATACTGGACAACGTTTTTTTATTAAAGAAAGGAATTACGTTGCTCACCAACCGCAAAAGGGATTGGGCTAAATGAGATATCATTGCAAAGCTTACGGTCCGGGGAATGTCATAAAGAGGTTGAAATTTAGAAAAAAATTGCATGGACATCTTTAACCTGGACAAAGCATTTTCATCAAAACGTGGAAACCTATGGATTTTGGAAAATGAAAAGTTTTTGTCTTTGAATTGGCTCGAACTTATTGATAAGCGTAATTATCCAATTTAAAACCAAAATGTAATGGTTTTTGGTAAGATTAACATGGACATCTTAATGCTGGACAACGTTTTTTCACTATAAAGAGGAACGACCTTCCTCCCCAACCAGCAAAAGATTGGGCTAAATGAGATATAATTGCAAAGCTTACAGTCCGGAGAATGTCATAAAAAGGTTGAAAATTAGAAAAAAAATTGCATGGACAAAACATTTTCACAAAAAGGAGAACCTATGGATTTTGGAAAGTGATATTTTTTGTCTTTGAATTGGCTCGAACTTATTGATAAGAGTAATTTAATTATCCAGTGTAAAACCAAAATGTAATGTTTTTGGTAAGATTAACATGGACATCTTAATGCTGGACATCGTTTTTCCACTAAAAAGAGGAACGACCTTCCTCCCCAACCAGCAAAAGGATTGGGCTAAATGAAATATCATTGCAAAGCTTAGAGACAGGGGAGTGTCACAAAAGGGTTGAAATTAAAAAAAATGCATGGGCATCTTTTGGTTGGACAACACATTTTCACAAAAACAGGGCCCTATGGACTTTGAAAAATGAAAAAAATTTTATCTTCAAATTGGCTCAAACTTAGTGGTAAAAGTAATTCACCAATGTGAAGCCAGAATATCATGTTTTTGGAAAAATGAACATGGACATCCTTGTGGTGGACAACGTTTTTTTTACTAAAAGGAGGAATGACCTTTCTACTTAACCACAAAAAGGATTGGGCTAAATAAGATATCATTGCAAAGCTTGAATTTCAAGGAATGTCATAAAAGGGTTGAATTTTAAAAAAAAGATAACAAGGACATCTTTATGCTGGACAACGCATTTTCAATAAAAGGGAGGACCCTTCTCCTCAACCACAAAACGGATTGGGCTAAATGAGATATCATTGCAAAGCTTACAGTCTGGAGAATGTCATAAATGGGTTAAAATTTTGAAAAAAACACGGACATCTTTATGCTGGACAAAATATTTTCACCAAAATAAGGGAAAAAACCTTCTCCACAACTAAAACTAGAGTGGGTAACTGAGGTATCATTGTTAAGCTTAAAGTCACGGGAACGGCATACAAGGGTTGAATTTTGAAAAAAATAACGCCAGAAAAATTATTTGTCAGCCGTATGGCTGACACGGGCTACCTGTTATATTATAATTATATATCAACCATGATAAACAGTATTGTTTTGATTGGTTATCACATAATACTAGTACATATTTAGTTCAGAACTGTACCACCGACGTTTAGTTTGCATATAGTTTTAGTTAGCTTGATAAATTTATAAAAACATTATTATACAATGGGTAAAAACTATCAGTGTTTCCTTTCTTCAATTGCAAAATAAGTTTGTATCTTGCGCCACTTCGGTATGAAAATTCATTTGTGACGTGAAACGTCGTTGTCGTCGTCGTTGTCGTCGTTGACAACAACAACAACAACAACGTCGTTGTCGTCGTTGCCTCAGTACCTCATTGAGTTACGTCTTGCGTTACATCATCACCCGTCAATTTTAAATTATAACTCGTACTTATAAAGCGTCGTACTTTTGAAACATCATTACAACGGGAGTTGTCAAATTTTACCACGTGATTCGAGTATAAAGCCACATAAACCTGTCGACACAAAAATGGGTGCGCATGGCAAGAATCCTCTCCAACGCATAGACACCCAAAAAAACGGAAATAAAAGTTATTAAATTTGATAAAATTGTTAAAATTTTACAATCGGCTTAGTGGTGTCCGCTGTGCGTGAATTGACATTTACAGCTGCGCTTGTTGACACTCCTTGTTTTAAAAAAACTGTTATTCAAATAAATCAAGTTAAAAACTAAAGGAATGAGTCGTTTTCGGCTTCTTCATCGCTGGCAGTCTGTTCGTATTTCAGCTGCAACTGTGCCAGCAGGGATTCTTCTTCCTGGCTTACCGAGGGGCTTAAGACCGCGTCGGGATTTGCAAATGAGCCCTTCCTGCGTATTTCCTCATGAAACGCGTCCTTCATCTCAGTGATTATGAAGGCGAGCAGGAGGTTCCAGAGGTGTCGCATTTTGGTGTAGCCCATGGCCCGGCTCTCCGTGTCCAAAGCATCAACCACTGCGCTTTTAAATGTCAGCCAGTTTTCGGCGTCGAAGTTGACGCCGGTGAAATGGGCGTGCTGTTTTCCGACCTGAAATAAAAACTCAAGTTGAACAATAATCTATGTAAATGATATCCCGTGATAAAATAATAAATGATTTCCTACTCTAAATGATATCTTGTGACTATTTTACTAAGCTATTACGGTTTAGAATGGCGTGGACTGAATAAATTAGCTACTAACAGTTAAGTTTAAATTAAGGGTTAAGATTTACTACAATTATACAAGGTTCTAATAGATGAGTAATTGGTGGAACAAGAACTAAGTTAGATTTTATAATATACAAACAAACGAGTTATCACTAAATAACGATTCAACAGAAAGGACTAACTAAATTCAGGTTAAAATTTATCATAATAAAATCAAGGTTGAAACTTCTTCTTTTATAGGTCTACTTCTAATTTGATGTCCATGTAATCAATATAATTTTTGTGTGGGTCAAATTCTATTCAAGTATTATATTGCTTATTTTAGTAAGAATTACGGTAAAATTGGTAGACGTTGGTTCTAAACGGTTCTTAATTTCTAAGGTGTTATTATACCACGTGACTTCATGACTCTGAAGTTAAAGCGTATTAGTTCATCGCTATCAAATTACTACGAGTTTGTATCTATTTTAATCTTTAGCGCGTTAGTTTAATTTCTTTAAGATGACTCGTTCATATGTTAATTTAATCGAGTTTGTTTGTTCGACGTTAATACCGTAACCGCTTTATATTTAAAGGATTTAATTTTGCACTCTATGTTTTATTTGTTTATTTTAAATTAAAATATCTAACTCTTAGTTACAATCTTGAAAAATAAATGTTGATCAGTATATAGGCACAATCTGTGTTTGTTTGTTTTTTGTTTAAATAAAAAAGTCTGTATTTGGCTCATATATAGCCGAAAAACTAAAATGCAGAAAGGCTAGTTTGTTTTTTTTATTTTAATTAAATAAAATGGGTTAATGATATGTTATGTAATGTAATAAAATGTTATGTATAAATGTATGCAAATGCATTATTTTTCAAGAACACAAAAGCAAAAAAAAACTATTTTAAAAAATATTTATAAATAAGTTTCAAAAAAATTGAAGTATGTTGCATATTGCATAAAAAATTTAAGATAACAGTATATGTATATGTTAAAAATGTATACTAAAAAATCAAACAATAAGGCAAAAATTACTTTTCGAGCTAAAGTTACCATATGACCGCCTTCAAGGGCTAGACTTCGCACTAATACTCCCAAAAACAAAGAAAAGGCTTTGGAATGTTTGAGAAATGTGGTATTGTTGGTGACATCTTCGTTTTTGTCGTTTATGTTCCAGAGATCTAACAGGTCAGATTTTTTCTCGAATATGGCTTTGAACACCTAAAAACCAAAGATTTACCTATACCAAATCAGTTTTTTAGAATCAATTTAATTTATTAATATTTTGACGAAAATTTTATACGGTTGCAGTTTAAAAAAATTGTATAACATATCTTTACTTTTATTTGGTTTCAAGCAAACAAATCTTTTTGACCTTTAGTTTGGTTTTTAAAAACGATCGAAAAGTCTTATTCCAAAATTATTTGTGGTTCTTACGACTCTTACTTTTTTTGACTTTTACAACTTTACTAACGACTAGCTGAGCGTTAAATGTTTTCTTTTTTTTAGTTTCTCTAATTGGTTTAACCATAAATTTTTATATGATTACATTTAAACTTTATTATACAATACTTGAAATTACACTAATGATATAATAATAACCGTAAAAATGGCAATTTACTGATTAAACGAAATCGACGCAAAATTTTTGAAATGTATGGTTAATTTAAAAGTCTAAAACCACAAAACGCTTAAATATTGTTGTTGTTTTTTGTGCCAGCCATCAGGCAAAAAAACAGTATTTTTTTATTTTGTAGCTACAGAAAGTAAAGATTGAAAATGTGGGCAAAGCTAAAAATCAACCAGGTATTTTTGTTTGTTTTTTTTTAATTTTTAAATAGTTCATAAAAAGGTGTTTTCAAATTAATCGTTGTCGTGATAGCCTTTTCCCCGGTTATCGTGGGGAAATCTGCATACAACCACAGCAAAACTGCCTACCACCACAATGAAACCTTTGCCCAACGGTGGTAGTTTGTTCCTCTGACCATTAAGATGTGTAAACTTCACCGTGGTTTACTCTGCGTATTATCTAGGTCATACTTAAGTGATACGTAATACTCTACACGGTGTGGTAACCGCAGAAAATAAGTAAAAACCTCTGCCGAAAGCAGCAAAATTTAAACAAATTCCTGATGTCGAAAATTTTAGACGTCGTTTAAACCTTAATCCTATTGTTTTTGGGTTTGTGTTTATATAGTTTTATTAATAATTAATATATATAAAAAACTTCTTAACTTTGTACAGTACGTGTTAAAACACCCTAAACCAAAGCGTAAAAGTAAATAAAATATTTAAAAAAACAAGCGCAAAATACACCTGTTGACCAATACGCTCTTTTTCCGGTATTGACTGCCATACGGTGAGAAGGGTTCGGCGTTCTTTTCCAGAATATTTCAGTTTTCTTCCACTGTGTTCGCTAATTATTGTGACGCTTTGAGAAATACTGAGACAGCTCATCCTCCTAAATTCAACAATAAATTGCTGCGATAAAAAAGGATGCACTGTGTTTTTCATAAATTTATCTCGTATTGTTTATCTTATTTAAATTGCGCTATTTAAAAACTATATTGCTGCGCTAATGACGTCCCATATAATCACCTTTAATGATCAGATAACAGAATTATTATTTTACTAAGCATAGTCTATAAATAGTTTAATTATACTGTTTCATCATTTCATTATTCTTTTCTTTTTTTATTTTTCTTTTTTTTTCATCAACAACATCAAATCTGCGACTTAATCCCCGTCAACATAAACTACATACAATTCTAACAAAATATCAATGAACATAGCTATCTGAAATGACTTTAAAGGCTTAGAAAAAGTGCTTATTTAAGTCATTTTTAAACCTTTTCCTGAACCAAGGTATAACCACCCTATTTACAAAACAAAATTTATTTGCCTTAATTCGGCTATCTTGAACTACCAATTTAAGGAGATGACCACGGGTGGACTGCAGGTTAAACTTAAAAAAATCATTGGCTTGCAAATTGTTCAAGCTATGCTCGTCTCGTGTCGTCTCGTCTCCTCTCGTCTCATCTCGTGCCTGTACGTTGTGTATTCAA
>JASAMX010002647.1:62500-84457 GCA_030248175.1 Microlaimidae sp. YZB2_3 | reverse complement strand
TGAAAACGTTAAAAAAGCAGGGATAAACGTAGATAACGCTGTATAATACACTGTTTTTGGCCTAATAACCAATTATCTAATGTTTTTAGTGATAAAAACATGTTTTCTTAGTTAAAAATTACATTAGCACACATTGGCAGAGCCTGGATTTCAAGAAGAAGATTTTAAAAGAATTAAGAGACTTTTCAGAGCCCTTGGGTACACCCACATTGTAAACCAAAGCACATGAGCAGCATCTCGACATCATGTTATTTAGGATACCTACCTACCTATATGAAAAAAATCCGAGCCAATGCTATAGGCGGCTGGAAAATTTAGGAGAAGGGAGCTACTTAAATCAACCATTGTGATTGTTTGTTTTGCTTTCTGTGCAGTACTTATTACTTATAAAAAATATTGTACTAACTATGAAATAACATTAGCATTAGGCAAGATAAATAGCGAGATATATGTATTTGTATTATTGAAAGTGACCGCTGAGCGAAACAAAGCGGAAAAAATTTTTGGTTTTTGGGGGTCAATTGGGGTACTAAAATTATTTTATAGTTTGGCGCCGAGCGATTAGCAAGGTGCTGGAAAATTTTGAATTTTTAGCCTCTGAAAACCCCCAAATTTTATTATCTGGTGACTATTTCGAGGGGGGGCGGCCGCCCCCCCACCCAACCACTATCCTTATTTTTCCCCCTGTCCAACCGTTTCGGGGGGGGGGCGGCTGCCCTCCCCCCTGGGTACGTCCCTGCATGGTGTAGGAAAATAAATCGTAAACACACTTGAGCGTATACAAATGTATGCTAATATAAGGTATGCAAACAAATTGTAAACGCACTTTAGCCATAACTCCACAGTGATACCAATTGCCGACGCCAAAGAAGAGTTTCTGGTGGTCCATGTGAGGTCTTTGGTGGTTGATGGTGGGGCCGTGTTTGCCGAGATACCACGGTGACTTGCAATAAACTGCGGAATGTGCGGGTTGATGTATCTGCCTTCGGCATCCGTTTCAGCAGAAGCAGTACCTTTAATAATAAATAATATTAACTTTATTTTAAAATAATCTCATTTAAACTATTATGGAATTACTTCGGTTAATAATAGATTCTAAAAATTACAGATTCATTTTCCAGCAAAACACATACAATATGGTAGGAAATAAAATTTTTTTAATAAAAGTTTTACAAAAATAATGTTAACAAAGGTGGGCAGAGGGAAGGGATTATTATTATTCAAAATCCTGATTACTGCCAATACCTCCCCCTAGGATTTTAGGTACTTTGGACATCCCCCTTAAAATTTGAGGGGGGGTCCCATAACACCCATATCGTTTTTCAATTTTGAAGGAAAAATAGAAAAAAACGCTAATTTTACGTCAAGAGCCCTTTTTATTGCATTATTGACTCAAGCTTTTTATTGCTTAAACATTCATTTTGACCTCAAAACTTAAGTTTTGAGACAGTTAGAAGTCATTTTAAAGATATCTTTTTAATTTTTCCAAAATTGAGGGATAACCTTTTTCCCCGGATTTGTGAGTAGGGGGATGTTAAACCCTCCCCCCATCTTATAATTTAAGGGGGTTAAATGCTCTTTGAGCTTATGTATGGCTTGACATAAGGTATACTTAAAAAATTGTCCATTTTTGGTATCTAATGCACAATTTATGTTGTTAGGAAAAAAATTTTGTTTAGCATAAAATAAATTAAAAACTACATTTCTACATTACTGAAAGTCTAAAAAATTTAAAGCTGTCTAAAAAGTTTAAAAATTTGATGGTCACATGGACCACCAAAAACATATACAACAATTTTTATTTGGTTTTTAAAAGCTAATTTAAACTTAGTTAATCGCTTACTTTTAGTGATCCTAAACCATATTTAAATTTCGCTTCTTTGTCCTTTTTTGTTTTCTACTTTTTTCCCCTCTATTGTATTGCCCTTCCCCCGTTTCAAAAATGTTGCTCCCTGTGCCCCCAAATTTTGGAATTGTCCCTCCCCTCCAAATCCCTGGATGGACAAGGTCCAGGTCTGATTCTGATTGTGCGTTTTTGAAGAATTCCTAGTTTTTTTCAAACTGAAAATTAACACATTTTAACCGGTTGCCAGCCATACAAAAGCGGCAGGCACTAGAAAAAAATTTTAAAATATGTTTAAGACTACCAGAGTCTTGGAAATCTGAAAATATACTTTGGGTTTTTTTAAATCTTTAATCTAATGAAGAATTTTCTTTAACAATATAAATTGTACATGACAAAAATAGACAATTTTTGGGCATAAATGGGATTATAACTCCTTACAGAAAATTTAAATTTTAAAAATAACCCTAAAAGTAATGGTTAAGAATCCAATTTAGGATATAAGAATGTTTAATACATGTGTTTTACTATTATGTCAAATCAGTATTTAATTGGTACACGTGGAAGTATGGGATCCTACCGATTTACTTTTTTTTAGTGCATTTAAATCTTAGCGGTTTTGCGTTCTTCTTTGAGAAGTTTTTTACGTCTGTATTCTTCTTTGGAAATGAGATTAGATTCATCAGAAGTACCACCCTCTTTTGATCTTAAAATTTCAGAATTGGCAATCGTGATGGCCTTGCCATTTTACTTCTTCTTTGACCCTTGTCCGTATTAGTTGCTAAAACAAGTTATGAAACTTATTATAGTTTTGCTAATAATAATAATACAAACAGTTTTATGCATTTATTAGCGACATGCAGCAAAAAATCAATATAAAAAAGAATAAAATATTTTTTTATCTGTTCGTTTGTTGATACCAAAACAGGGGATTTGGAATTCTGCGGACAATCTGCGGACGTTTTGCGGATTTTTGAATTAGTATCAAAACACACAAAAATGCGATTTTTACCTGAAATACATATATTTGACACGGTGCAAGTTCCATACTTGTACCGAAATTCAATTTGACCGATTCAAAAGTAATTACAAATTGAAAACATTTTAGCATAAATTGAATACGTAGACCTCATTTTTGTGGTTATTTTTTGTATTTGAGCTTTTGAAAAAAAGTTATCAGCCAATTTGTACCCAAAAATTGCCCTTTTTTGGCATGTACGATTTATGTTATTGAGAAATTATTTATTAAACCTTTAATCAAATTAATATTATTTTTTTCGTATTACCAAGTGTCTGGTAGTTATAAATATACTTTTATTTCTTTCATGGTAACTACTAATTTTTTATAGTAACCGTTCAAATACCCACTAATTTTTAGTTGTGAAAAAATTAAAATTTTTGAAAAACAACTTATTTTGGTAAAAATTAATTATATTAGAATTTTGTTTAATTTTTAGGTTTTTCTTAGTCTTAGGAACAATAAAACGGTGAAAAACTAAGTTTAAATTAGCGTTTAAAGTCAAACAAATTTTCTTGTCCATGTTTTTGGTGGTCCATGTGACTTTCGAATTTTCAATTTTTTTTTAATTTTTGAGTTCTTCAGACTTTTAGCATTGTTAAAACACAGTTTTTAATTTAGTTTGTTGGTTTACAAAATTTTTTTCTTAACATCATGAATTGCACATGCTGAAAAAGGCCATTTTTTGGGTAGAAATTGGCTCATAACTTTTTTTCGGAGGCTCAAATACAAAAAATAACCACAAAAATGAGGTCTACGTGTTCTATTTAGGCTATAAAAATGTTTTACAACTTGTATTTACTGTTAAATCGGTCAAATCGAATTTTGGTACACGTATGGAACTTGTACCATTTGACACATATATTGACACATCATTCGAATCAACGAAAGAAGAACAGAAGAACAGAACAGCGAAACAACAATGAAAAAAGAACAGAACAAACACGTCTTTTCAAAAGAAAAAATGAAAAAATTTGGGTTTGTCTTTTTTGTCTTTTCAAATTTCGTCTTTTTCAATACGTCTTTCAACATCTCGTCTTCTACAACTTGTCTTCGGAAAACTCGTCTTTTAAACAACAATGAAAGAAGAACAGAACAAACACGTCTTTTCGAAAGAAGAAACGAAAAAATGTGGGTTCCCGGAAATTTCGTCTTTTTCAATACGTCTTTCAACATCTCTTCTACAACTTGTGATTGGAAAACTCGTCTTTTAAACATCTCGTTGGTCTATTCATGATGATTCATGAGTTTCAATTGCATAAGATAAAGTCGTAGGGTAGATTACGGTAGATTTTGGTCGGTGTCGGTGGACGGTGTCGGTGTACTTTCCAGTTTGCCTGTTTTGTAGCACTAACTTTATTTTTGGTTTAAAATTAGCATATCTGAATCTATTCTAATAAAATTAAACCATAACTTATGCGGCACAAAATATATTTAATTTTGGTAAAATTGTATTTTATATAAAAGTGAGAAACCTACCCTGCTATTCATAAAACTTTACATTTTGGACTGGGTCCGTTATTTGCGCAGACCGGTTTGCATAAAAAACGGTCGCAGTACGTTTTGATCATCGGAAAATGGACTGGGTCCGTTTTTATCATCGGAAAGATCCGTTTTGATTAAAGGAAAAGTCGATTGGGTCCGTTTTTATCATAGAAAAGGTCCGTTTTGGTCATCAAAAAAACGGACCCAGTCATGGACCTCTATACTCCTGGATAGTCGGCGGTTCCTTGGAATGGATCTCTGGGTGTGCAACAGATACATCACTGACAGATTCCACATGTGCTCAAATCTTCAATTTTCGGGCTTAAAACTTTTTGAATATAATTTTTTTCATACAATTAGGTAATTTTGAATGTATTAATGTTTTTTTATAGTTTATTATAGTTTAAAAATTGGTTTTTTTGAAAATTTTATAGCATAATAAAATTCCATTCAGTACTAAAAATTCACATTTTTGCTTGTTTTTTCAAAAAATATTAAAAGAAGTTAAGAAATATTTTATCATTTAATTTACACATATAAAACTAAATAACTAAGCAACAAAATAAAAATTGGTAGTAGTATTATGTTTACTATAGACAATAATTAACGAAAAATAATACTATATTCATTAAAAAATGGAATGTCCCTGAAATCTTTGGTGCCAAAAAATATATTTATAATAAAGCTAGAAGAATTAACTTTTTTATTTACTACTAAATAAACTAAAAAATATTACATTCATTAAGCAATATTAAGGAGGAAAAAATAGGGGTGAACTCCGGAGCTCCGGAGCTCGAGGGTTGCTCCAGAGCTCCTAAAAGCGTAGCTCCTAATCTCTGGAGCTTTAAGCTCCGGGGAACCTCACTAGATATTTACAGATCATTGCACCCGATGGGGTGAATTGTTTGGAATATAATTCATAATATTTAATAAATAGTAATGAAATAAAAAGAATTTTGACCAAAAATTGATTTATTGAAAACTTATTACGTTTTATAACCTAATATTGCTCTATGAGTATGAATCTGTTTAGTTTATTAAGAAGTAACTAATCATTTAATTAATTTCACAGAATATTATTCTTCTGGCTTTACTATAAAAATTTTTATTAACCTATAAAACTTGAAGCTTGGTCCTTTTTTAATAAAATAGTATAATCTTTTGTTAACATTTGTCATAGTAACATAATACCACTATCAATTTCAATTTTTTTCGCTTAGTAATTTAGCACTATATCTGTAAATAAAGTGGTATAAATATTTCATTATTTGTGTTAATATTTTATTTAAAAAACGCGTGAAAATGGGAAATTTTAGTACTGGGCAAAACTTTATTAGGCTGTAAAATTTTCAAAAACCCATTTTAAAAATAAAAAAATACATTGATACAATCAAAACCACCTAATTCTATGAATAAAATTATTTACAAAAAAGTTTATAGCTCAAAAATTGCGGATTTGAGCACATGTAGAATCTGTCAGTGATGTATCTGTTGCACAATTCTCTTAAAACGCCGACTGTCCAGGAGTATAGGGGTCTATGACCCAGTCCACTTTCCGATGATCAAAATCAAGAATGCATAAGAGTAGAAAATCTTCGACTGTGTGTTAAACAGTTGTTTAAATTTTAGGTAGATTATTCCACAGTAGATTTTTTATCATGTAGAAATAAAAATTTGCGAACGTAAAACTTCTAGATGAAGTTTTTCAATGTACTATGTTGTCAAATAATTCAAATTAGTCAAAATATTCCATTTTCTAACTTATAAAATCATTTATATGTCCGATGCAACAAAAAACTTAGAATATTTGACAACATTACGTGGAAAAAAACCTCATCTGAGGTTTTTTACGTTTACAGATTTTTGCAGTTCGAAGTTTGCAAAATGAAAAATTGTAAACGCAAAATGCTAACGACAAATTTTTCTACATAATACTGTGGAATAATTCAAATTATTTGAAATATTTGATGTTTTAACATGTAAAATAATTTATACGTTGGATTCAACAAAAACTGTGAATATTTGACAACGTCACGTGGAAAAACATCATCAAAGAGTTATACGTTTGCAGTTTTTTTGTTTGCAAATTCACGGTTATTATGTAGAATAATCTAAAGCATTATGTAGAAAAATTTTTATGTGGATTATACCACAAATTGTAGATTATTCTGCAGGTCGTAGTAGATTTTTTCACATGATAAAAAAATTTAAATCTTGGAATAATCTACCTATAATTTGAACGACTGTTTAACACACAGTCGGACTTTCTCAACTCTTATGCATTCTTGTCAAAACGGACCCAGTCAGAAGTGTACCGTGTACAAAAGTTTAATTATTATTATTATTATTAATGATCAGATAACAGAATTAAATTTTACTAAGCATAGTCTATGCATAGTTTAATTCCACTATTACATCATTTATTTATTTTTTTGTCTTTTTTCTCTTTTTTTTCTTTTCTTTTTTTTCATCAACAACATCAAATATGCGACTTAATTGCCGCCAATATAAAATACAATTCTAACAAAATATTAATGAACATAGCTATCTGAAATGGCTTTAAAGGCTCAAAAAGAGCGCTTATTTAAGTCAGTTTTAAAACTTTTCTTGAATGCATCCGAAGAATCGACAGAGTTCCAAGGTGTAACCACCCTATTTGCAAAAAAATTCGTTGCATTTCCTCAATAGCCAATTTACAGGGATGACCACGGGTGGGCTGCAGGTTAAACTTAAAAAAATCATTGGCTCGCAAATTGTTTAAGCTATGTATAACTTTAAAGCACTCATATAAATCAGTTTTGTTTTTTCGGTCCTTTAATCTTTCTAAACCTAGGTAATTCAATCTTTGTTCATAACCACAGATAACAACTTGCATTTATAATGCAACCTCCTAGTAAAATTTTGTTGCACTTTTTTCAAAATTTTTTTTGTAAATAAGGATTCCAAACTGCACTAGCGTACTCCAGAATTGGTTTAACATAGGACTTTATGCTCTGAGAAGATTATTTTTAGAGTTTGAATTGAGTGTTCTAAAAATTAGTGATGTCACTCTCATTGATTTTTTTGCTGTGATTTCAGTGTTTAGAGAATTTCATATCATGAGATATATGAACAGCTAGGTCACGCACCAATTCTGTAGTTGCAAGCACGTTATTACCAAGCTTATATTTACAAATTAACTCTTTGCTATGGTTTCGAATATGAAGAACTTCACATTTATGATCTGATGATTGCAATCGCCAGTCTTGTGAAATGTATATTATATCTAAATCTTTTTGAAGTCTTAAAGTTTGAATGTGGTAATCTTTAGATGAAGATTTTGCAAACAACTTTATATCTGCAAAGAGTCTAATTTGTGAGTAATTAACACAATCAACAATATCATTAATATAAATGAGAAACTGGAATGGGCCTAAAACAGAACCCTGAGAACTGAATTTTTTACAGGAAATGATTTGGATACTGAATCATTAATTACAACTTTAATTTCCCGCCCAACTAAAAATTCTTTTATCCAATTAAAAAATTTACCAGAAACATCATATTTTTCTAGCTTATATAACAATTTTTGATGTGACACGGTGTCAAAGGCCTAGGCAAAATCCAAGTAAATGACATCAATTAGAAGTTTATCTTTAGTGCCTGCGTCCACTCATTAAAAGTTTCCAACAGCTGTGTTATTGTAGAACTTTTTACCTTAAAACCATGTTTAAACCTTGACAAAATGATATGAAAAAAGACAAGAAGTTCTTCGGCAAGCTGTTCCATTAGCTTACAAGAAAAATATGTATGTGAAATTGGACAATAATTTTCTTTTAGGCTTTTGATGCCTTTTTTAAACAGTAAGTTTAATAAAGCTATTTTCCAATCAAGTGGTAATTCTTCAAAATCAAAAGACATTTGAAAGACTATTGCCAAAGGTTCAGCAATAACTTAGTCAAGCGTTTTAAAAAGTAAGCTGGAAAACAGTCAGGTGTTCGAGACAATTTGTTTGGGAGCTTTTTTAGAGCTTTAAATACTTTTTTGTGGTAAATACCATGTTGTCCAACTTTCCAATATTTGGTGGACTAAAATTTGGTAAAGTATCATCATCATCAGTAAAAATGGAAGCAAAATAATTTCCAAAAAGTTTAACTTTTTCAAAGACCTCAGTTACAAAAGTCCCATCTTCTCTTTTAATTGGTGGGATGGTTTGTTTTGTTTTAATTTTACTAATAACAAATTTATAAAAGTTGTTTAAACTCACCCAATTTAAAATTTTTGTTTCTTTATTAGTGTTAAAATTTCTAACGTTATTTTTGTATACTTTGTAAATTTTTTTTGTACTTACTCTGATCTTGATTTTTCATCAATATTACGCTTATGCCAAAGTTTTTTCTTTTGATTTTGTAGTTTTCTTATATGTATTGGATATAGACTAGTTCAGAATAAGGGTTTTTAGTGTTTAAAATTGAGAAACAGCAAGCGACTAGTACATTTTACGGTTTAAAATATTCCATATATTTATTGGTTTAAAATCTCGACCCCTTCTCTTCAAAATTTCTTAAATACTTTTTAAATATTGCAATAGCAAAAGCAGTTTTTGGGGAATTTTAGTTTTTTGCCGCTTTGTAGGTATGGTGCTGTTGGCGCGCTTGGTTTCCAGTTTTATAATGTTTCAATTACAGAAAATGCTTAATTTAAAAGTTTGGAATGGACTTTTTAAAATTGATTTTTAAATTTTGAATAGTTTTACGAGCAAAACAATAAAAAAAGCGTATGTAGGTTTAAAATTAGTTTAAAAGCACAAATTTTATCTTTTATTAATTTGAAATTTTTACTAATTTGAAATCTTTGTTCAGGAAAATCCTAGTTTATTGGTGATTTTAAATATTGTGACGTTTAATTAAAAAACAAAAATTTATTTAGCACAAACTGATATATTACAGCACTTGAACGTAGTAAAACATATCATCGTGTAGCAATTTTTATGAAGTTTAGGTTTAAACTTAGAAACGAAACTAAGAAAGCTAAGATTTTTTTAAATTTTATTTTTTTTCTTTTTGTATCCTCTCTTGACAGTAAAAGACGCTTATTCCGAACTAGTCTATTTTATTGTACATTTTTTTCTTGTTTGTAATTAATTTTTTCCAGGGACATGTCTATTGATTCCTAACAACAAAATATCCTTGAATCTCTGCCAAACACTTTCTACTGTGCCGCATTCCTCAAATAAAAGTTCCCAGTTGATTGTAGATAAGTATAAACTTAGCATGTCATAATCTGCTTTTAAAAAATCAGGTATGTAGTTTTGAATCTTATTTTTAGGATTGTCAAATATTTTAAGATTAATTTCAGATAAAATAGTGTCATGGTCTGATTGTGAAAAACTGGGCGCAACAGTGACATTATTGAAAATTTCTCTATCGTTTGTGAACAAAAGATCCATATAATTATTCTTACGAGTTGGTTGTGAAAAAAGCTGATACATACCTAGCTCAAAAAGAAACTCAAATCAATTTTTTTCATTTTGCGTGTTTGAAGTTATTTTATCTGAAGACCAATCTATCCCTGGCAGATTGAAATCTCCAGTTAAAACAATGGTTCCTACAAAGTTTTCTGTTAATTTCCTGATTAGCACAGATATTAGATTGTCTTTTTTTGCTAGTACTAGGTTCTCTATAAATACCAATGAATCTCAGTTTAGATGACTTCTGTAGAAAAATGTCAACCACTATTAGTTCTATTGCATCATACTTTTCCTCCATTTCAACTTCAACTACTCTAAAAATATTCTTAATTAATAGAACTACTCCACCTCCTCGCCGCTGTCGTTCCTTTTGATAAACATTAAATTCTCTGTTTTTGGTAATCATTTTGTCTGTAGTTGTTTCAGTGAGCCATGTTTTAGATATAAAGCAGATATCAACAGCACCATAGATAAGGTCATCTCCTGAAATTTTATATTGATAGCTATGCTGCTACAGAACACTATACCCCACGGCGCAACAGGTTATAGTCTGCGCATAACTACTTTTTGAAAAAGGAAATCTTCGTGAAAAAAAACAACTCGGTTTTGTTCTCAATTTTTTTGTATAATAAAAAAGAAGTTTAACAATTTTTTGTATTATAAAAATTAGTTTAATGTAGCTCATCTAAAGAGTTAGCAAGGCTTCTTGCATTCATGCACAAAATTTTTATACTAGGTATAAGCTTTAGTTTACTACAATGATAATTAAGTCGCACAATATCCTATTTTGAAAGATTTAGGGGAGCCTTGAAAGTGATGTCGAACAAAAAGGAATCACCATCAGCAGAATTTACCAAAGTGAAACCTTTTTGTTCTGCTCTCTAAGCTCCCTAAATTTGCCAAGCAACTCCTTTTGACAGACTCGCTGTTCCTCATTCAGTGACGGCCTTACATAAACTTTATCAAATTTAGTGACCTCTTAGTCGTCCTCCTGAACGTACAGCTCTATTTCTGATGTATTTATTAAAAACTTTTACAGGAGCCTGGGCCGGTCACCAGCTTTTCTGATACGAAAAAAACGCAACTGGAGTGACCTCTTCCGAATCGCCACTATCTTGAGTCTTTAATAACTTGGCCACATTCTCTTTTCCCTTTCATAGGAATCGCTCTTCGGTAGGCCAGATACGACCAGCATTGTCTCGTGTTCTTTTCCCATCTTTATGCGCTTAAAATAACTGTCAATCATTGGCAGTAGACGTTGCAATACTTTATCACAAACGGAAGCCACTAACTCGGTATTGACACCAGAAGCTCGTTCCTCCTGGATCCTGGCGAACCTTTTCTCCAAATCTGCCAACTTCTGCTGGAGGTCCACATCATCTGCTTCCAGTCTGGCAATTTGATCATCCTTTGTTTCTCTCGGCATGTTGCAGTGGATGTTTAACGTAAGTGGGTGAAAAGCAAGGTTTACCTTAAGTTTTATGAAAAGCACGGCTATATTTATCATAAGTGGTGGAGTAGCGCCGTGCCAACTGTGATTAGAGAACGTGACTAAATTTTTTAAATCTTATAATGTGTTATGCCGCCAACAATATTCCTTTCGTTTCAATATGTTATTTGTTCTTAGGCGTGTTTTAGAAATTGCTTTTGAAAATAATTTATGTACTTAAAAAAGCACTGTCACAAATCAAATTCATATATCACCCGGATCGGGCTGCTCATTTAAAACCAAACCTACCTAATTTAAATTCAGTATTTGAAGTGCTCCACCAAAAGACTTCGACATTTTTTTATTTAAGCTCAAGCGTTTCTGTATTAAAGGAGTATAAATGTGTTTTGGGATATAGAATTTAATTTGTGACATGCTCCATTAATTAATTAATCCTATTTTTTTATCGCAGGTACATAGATGATGTGTTTTTAATAATTAATTTTACTCATTCGTATGCTAATAGAAATGTGAATTTACGTTTGTTTATAAGACGAATTTTATAATTTTTTATTCGCTGTTAAAATACGTTTTACCTCTGAATTTGAAACTCTTTTTGAATCTCATCATGAATCTAATTGCGAATCTCATAATGAAATGCCTTTTTTTGATTTTTTATCAAACGTTTTAAAAACAAGATTGAAATTAATGTTTACCAAAAAGCTACTCTGTCACATAGGTAAGATATATATCAAAATATTGTTTCATTCCAAAATTTGTAATTCATGTTTATCTCCCTTTTCATCTTTTTTTTTATTTTAAAATCGATATTTTTTCTTACTAAGTAATCAGAAATCAACATGGGCTCGTTCGTTGAAAAGGAAGAAAATTGCGAAACTTTTGTATGATCATTTTTATTTAGGTTCCTGCTATTGATTTATTGAGTAAATAATAATTCAAGAACGTCCGAGAATAATTTTCTCACCGCGCAAAAAAAAGTTTTTTGACGACAATGAATAAGTCTGCAAAGTTTTTTAATCCGTGCCACTACAACAGACTGCGGGGACATGACTTTTGCCGGTTGGTTTATTAGTTTTCCGCGATCCACTTTAACCCAATGGGATTTTTTAGGTCAAAAACCGTCGCAAATCCGCAGAAAGTATATTGCACCAGTGCTGCACTGTGTTAAATTTCGCGTTGGAATCATCGCGACGCGGATTTAACATTGAGAAGCACTGGCGTGAAATACCTTTCACGGATTTGCAGCGGAAAATATCCCAAAGGGTTAAAATCATCTAGCGTGAAAAAAAAAACAACAGAGCATGTTTCTTCTACCTTTTCACAAAAATCTGTTACTGTTATTAGTGTAAGTAAAAGTAAAAGTGACTTTTTACAACACTAGTACCAAAATAGAATTCTCTGAATTAAATGCTAGTTAGTTTCAAAACAATATATACCTTTAAAAAACTTTTAAAAAACTTGAAAGATGTGATTTAATTGTTATTTCGTTTTCGTCAAAAAAGGGTATCATATAAAATAAACTACCGTAATACATGTACATGCTTTTATTGCAAAATTTAAAAGAATAATATAGGTCGAAAATTGGTAGTTAATAAAATTTGTATTATGTGATCACTTTAAGTGTGTTATACAATTCCACTGCAATCTGGGTATACCAGAGATTAAACAAACTTGATGCACAACGGTGTCGTGCATATTATTTTTATTTTAGTACTGCTTGGAGCTATTTATTTTATTGTAAAAAAATTTCAAAAAGTCAAAAGGAGTTCTTCAACCGTATCGTTGTCAAGGAAAAATAGCAATTCTGATCGTCGAAGGAGAAAACTCAAAAGAAGCAAAAGCAACATAAACAGCCCAATCGGGAAACAATTAGCAAAAGTAAGCGTCATTTGTGTTAAGTTTAGGAGCGAATTTGTGTTGTATTAGTAGGCATTACTTTATAATTTGATTAATTGAGATTTTGATAAAAAAATATTGGAGTAAAATATTTTTAAATTTTCACAAAAAACAAAATATTTTTAAATATTTGACATCAAAATTTTTATAAATAATGAATCCATAGTTTTAGTTTGTACCCAGAAATTCGCGGAAAAGAGGCAGACCTCCTCAGGCACAAAAAAATTAAATGACAGGAATGATGAAAAAATTATTTTTCTAAAATGTTAAAGAGTAGATTTTTATATGCTAAATCCTAAATTTTTATATGCTCTAAAAACTGATTAATTTATGTAAAAGTTTATTAATAAACAATATTATCTTAAAAAAATGTTTTTATGATAATATTGTTTTAACTTCCGTTTTGTAGCGTTGAAAAATAAGTAACATTTGTCAAACATAAAAATTATTAAGCAAATTTTGCTTTCTAGTTTAAAACCTATTTATTTATTACAGTATATTATCATATACTTAGTAGCAGCAATTCAAATATTTTAGCGTGTTATATTTATATTTAATCAAATTTTTATAGTTATATAAATTTTGTGGCGCCGTTTTTTGGCGAATCAAACTCTGCTACCCAATGTTTCTACCCTAAAGCATAAAAACATATGCTCTGCCATCAGCCCAATGTATCAACTAACTACTAACTATATATATAATAACATTTTTTTACTTATATCAGATAAAAAAGGAGACAGACAATATAAAATAAGTAATAATTGAAGGAAACTTATTTTTGCTTTAAAATTAAGATTTGGTGATTTGAGTAAGGTACAAAATGAAACACAATTAAACATAAGAGTGCAGGAAGCAACAAAAGCAAAAAAGTAAACGCAATATTTAACAAAAATATAATGATAGATTTATTTTTTGACAAAACTATAAAGAATTACAACGGAAATACGAATGCACAAAATGGTTTCAAAAAAGATTTTGCATAGTGATAGGTGGAATAAAATTAGACACTGAAAAATACCTTAAAACATTATACGAGAAACAATTTTTTAACAAAAAAAACATATAAAACAATTGACCCTAATACAAAAATTCAATAAACAATAGAATAAATAAATCATAATTTATATCCCAATAAAAAACGTACATTTTCTGTCAAATTGTCCCCAGCATTTTATCATTAAAAACGTTACACTTTTACAATAAAATGTGGAGACAATTAGAGAGAGGATGTACGTTTTATTATTGCGTTTATGAATTGTTATTTTAATGTGCATTCTATTTTTGTATTATTATTTACCATTTGATATTTTTTGCTAAAAAATTGTTTGTCATTGAAATTTTTCAGGTCAGGATTTTAAAGACCATCAAAATGTCATATAGTATTTTTAATCACGTCATATATGTTTTGCCCTGTGGGAATGGTTTTGGGAGGAACTGTTAGAATCACTTTTAGCCAATTAGCGCTTAGGAAAAAATTGGATCTCCAAGGGATGAAAGATCTCCATTTTTTCCCATTCCCTAAAAAGCTTTAAATGATTCTATAAGGTCATAACACTCTGAAGGTCTTTAACACTGAACAGATTTCTTTTAAATGATTTGACTATCGTGCTGGGTATTTTTGTTGTCCGTTTTTGTTACGCATCTTTTTACATTGACAATTGTTTACGAGTCCTTTCTGTACATTATAATTGCCGTTGTTATTTCTCATGATTTTTAAATTATGAAAATTTTATACAAATAAATGTAAAAAACAATAAAAAATTGGTAAAGGTTTAATTTTATTTGTTCTTATTTAGTACAAAAATTAAAAGTCCAATTTTGCGACCATAGCTTATGAATAATAGATATTCCCTAAATAAAATTGTTGGTTTTAGATCCAAATTAATAAAAACGAGAGTGTATTATATTTTAAGGGTTTAACACCTAACCAGATTACGAAAAAAATGATTGTAGTAAGAGTAAAGTTGGCCATACAGGTATATCCGTGTGTTTTGTCTTTTATGCCTCACCAAATGAAACCTCGTCAGATTTACTGGAGTATAATTAGTTATTCTTTAAATAGACCTCGTCTTCTGGACGCAACCCCTTATCATTAACGTTGGCAAGCAATGCGTTTAAATGGTACTTTCTAATGAAAGAACCTTCCGTTCTGATTATAAAATACAAGTTTTAATGACTATAGTTTTACTTAACAATTTTTAGTTTTTTGTCCATGTTTTAATTACTCACAATTTTTTTTGTCACAAGCCACTTGCAAATTTTTCTTAATACACCAAACTTCAATTTAAAACAGTGCAAAACAGCAACAAAAAACATGGGACATTTTTTGGGAAGTTGACTTAGTAGTTTTAGAAAAATTAAACATTTAATTAAAAAAAATTCGAAAATAGTATTATGGATTAATTAGGGGTTTTTCTCAGCTTATTCCTAACCATATCAATGTTTTATAATTTTCAGGAACTTCAAAATGTGTTGATAAATACATCAACAACTGAAGAACTTGAATCAGAACCTCTTCAACCCGAATCTAAGCTGGAACAAAAATGTTAGTTTGTTAATAAATTCTGAATGGTATTACGTAAGCTTTTAAAATAATATAGGGGGAGGGGCGGGGGCGACCACCCTCTCCTTTTGGCCGTTTCCATACTTAAGGGGGGGGAGGCGGTCCGCCCCCCCTGGCTGGTAAGGCTAGCTATTTTTGTAAGGGTCCCCCCTTTACTTTTTTATTTCCATGTTTATAAAAAGGACTTGTTTAAAAAGCGGAAGAAACTTACTCTTTTAATAGATGAACTAGCCTTAAAAAATGCGCTGGGAACAGAGCAGGAAAAAGGGGCGATTTTTCGCCCGTTTTTCCTGCTCTAGAAAAAGAAGAAGAAGAAGATAGTTATTTTCATTAGAGTAAAACACTTCGAAATTTGTTTTATTTAACTTTAAAACGTTGGAAAGTTACTTTATTTCATTAAAACTAAAAAGTTTTAACATCTTAACGTAAAAAGACGACTTTTACTCATTTAAAAAAATTTTCGTTCATCTTTGTTTTGTTTTTCTTTTTGTTGCGCAGCCAGACTCGCAGTGCAAAAATAATCGAAGTGCGAATGAAGCAGTATAGAGTGCAAAAGAAATCGCAGTCTTCAAAAACAAAAAAGCAAAAAAAAAAACTAACACTGTGTTAAAAATCGCAGCGCGGAAAAACTAGCAGAAAATGGCGGATTTTTGAGAGAAAAGTCGCACACGAATTCGAAAGTACAAATTTTTCGCAAAAATTTGGTCAAAAATTTAGTGTACAGTCGGACATTCTCTTGTATTATATATTCTTGCTCAAACTAAATTGTTTTAAAGTATAATATTTAAATTTTTATGTTTAGAAAATAGGGGCGAATTCTTCATAGACGATCAGCCATGAAAGATTCGCCCCCTATTAATATTGGAGGAAGGGGGAGACGAAAATAAAATAATAGGGGCAAAAATATCATGGCAAGTATCTATGAGGAATTCGCCGGGAGGGAGCGAAAATATAATGGCACTCATCTATGAAGAATTTCCCCGCCGGCGATTTTATCAGGGGGAGGGGCGAAAATATTATCCGACAATATTATCGGCCTAATAGTTTTTACTTACTTTTAAATATTTTTGTAATCAAATGTGTTCTAAAATTTATAAAACAGCGCATAAGAATTTTAAAATTTAAAATTTAAACGTTATTAATTATTGTTGGTTTTTGTTTAATTATAGCAAATGAAAGAATTATTAAAGAATTAGTACATTATGAATTAAGACAGCAGAAAAAATCATCAGAAGAAAGAATAAAAAAAAGAAGTGTTCGAGGTAGAAGAAGAATAAAAAACTAATAAAGTAAAGTACACTACAACTAGTCAAAAGAAACATTGCTAAAATACTAACTCGTTTTAATTATTTGCTGGTGTTGCATCGAATAAAAAAATTTAAAGTTTTTTAAATTGTGTCAGTCATATTTTTTCAATCCTTATTTTTACTCAAATATGGTAAGAGCAAAATGTTTCTCTAATGTTGCTAATCAAATTAGGTTTAATGAAAGCGCGTTAAGACGATCCCGCGACGCGACGGTACGGGGAGGCGATAGGTATGACATGACGGTTCAGGAATGAAACGGGGTTCGACGGTCCCAAAAAATGCGTTGGTAATACTGATGTTGCAACGTTAAAAAATATTTTTACAGCATGTCAAAAGCGTGCAAATCAATTAATTTAGACCTAATAAAATAAACAAATGATTTTAAAAATTTTACCATCTTAAGTTAAAAATAATATAAAACTAGCCTTGAAAAATGCTCTAAGAATAGAGCAGGAAAAAGGGGTGATTTTTCTCCGTATGTTTTGCGTATGTTTGGACTAGTCTGAGATGGACATTATGTGGACTATAGAAAATTTGCATTTGGTTTGGCCAGCCGCTCACTAAATAAAAATTTCTACCATATGATAATGATTTCTTTATACATTGATCTAATCACACAGCACTGTTGCATTTTTTTTAGTTTGATGAAATGTCAATTGAAAAAATCATACTCACAGCACATCTCAATTTAAAGGTTATATTTGTATGTGTAAGAAACAACTATAAATTTGAAAAAGTGGCGATTTCGCGCTTGTCAAAGATTGCTGTGAGTATAATTTTTTCAATTGACATTTCATCAATCTAAAAAAATGCAACAGTGCTGTGTGATTAGATCAATGTATAAACAAATCATTATCATATGGTAGAAATTTTTATTCAGTGAGCAGCTGGCCAAACCAAATGCAAATTTTCTATAGTCCACATAATGTCCATCTCAGACTAGTCCACATCTTTTCTGTGGGGAAAATGGGGAAAAATCGCCCCTTTTTCCTGCTCTATTTTTAGAGTATTTTTCAAGGCTAGTCTACCACTTTTTTTTGAATTAAATTAAAAAATAGCCTAATAAACTATAGTTTTAGCTGCGCAACGACATATGTTTATAATCATTCCGTTGCCGAGATATATTTTTTTAATTAAAAAATAATAAGAAGAAGAAGATGATTAATTTAAATTACAAAAATTACCACGTCGTTTAATTATAGTTAGTGCGGTGCAGTGGTGCTCCAGACAAAATTTACCTACGTTCTCTAAATATAGTTGGTTTAGGGTCGATGGTGCCAAGGGAACTTGGAGCCGAAAATAAACATCGCTAAAACCTATACCTAAGCCTAAGCGAAGCCTAAAAAAGGGTCTAAAAATTTTCCCATGGCTCCAAGCTCCCTACTTGCGGCTCTAAAGATCCCGTACCATATAGTTGGCGCGATGCCGTGCGCCAATGATTGCAATTATAATTCTAAAGTAAAAATAATAATAAAAAGATGATGAACATGAATAACAAAATTTACTCACGTTCTCTAATTATAGTTGGCGCGGTGCGGTGAGTTAAATTTCAGTGTGGCACCCCCCAACACGGATGATTACCTACCGGCGCGTGGCGCTCCCGCGCCACCGACGCTTATTATTATTTTTTAATAAAGAAAACTTTGAATCAGGGAAGAGCGCCGAGCGCTCTTTCCCTTTTATTAAATGGATTAAGTCACTGCGCGGTTAACCGTTGTTGATGGCGTCATCGAAATCAACAAAACCTTTAATAGTTTTTTAGCCAATTAAAAATCTAAACATTTTACATAACTAAAATATTATCCATATTTTTCTGATATTAAAAACCTAAAAACTTTTGCTAAACATACCGGAATTTCATACTAATAAGCTTAATTTGCTTAACTTTTTTTTGTTTTTTTTTGGTCCACCAAAAATTTTTCCCTGTGGTAAATATTTGGAGCTGATTTTTTGCACGTAGATGCTAAATTGCCGCCTCACCTGAATTTTATTTTCGTATATGCTCTATTGCCCGTAGTTAAACCTTTGTTCATGTGAAAAACGACCAGGTTTTTTCTAAGTTACGCATTAGGTACTGGGGTACTTGTGTGAAACTTTTTTTCCTTACTGAATTACGTATTAAGTAACTTCATTCAGTAATACACATTCTCTTGTAGTTATTTTTTTGGTTTAAATTATAATTCCATACCTTTTTATAAAAATTACTAATTTTCAACGGGAAGAGCGAAAAAACATCCTTACCACTAATTAGCACCCATATGGCAACAATAAAAATATTAAAAAAAATAAAATGAAATAAATCTTGGGTGACGTGTGAGCGCTGCGCGATACAATGTTTCAATAGACGGAAATTTATCAAAATCGAAACAGAAAAAAGTCTTTTTTATATGGAATTCTATAAAGCTACAATCACTCGAAAAATTTAATGCAAGAAAAGACTGGTCTGGGTAACCTCGTAAAATTGTATGGAACCTGGAAAAACCATTTACAATGGTGTGGTTTTGTTGTTTAAAAATAAACCATCAATCCCGAAAAATCAAGCACAAAACAAAAGTCCAAATAAAGCTAATTTCCAAAAAAGTGTTTAAATCAGGTATAACTAAAAAAATTTAAACGGAAGAAAAACACACTATTTTATATGGTTCTTTCAGGGTTCCATACAATTTTACGGAGTTACCCAGACTTAATTTTTGTATAGTGTACTGCTTAAAATTACATTGAACTTTTGGATATGAAATTAATTGTATTCATATCATGAGGAGACCATGACGTTTCATTTAAATTGAGTCAATTTTTTAATGTTTTATATCTTTAATAAATGACAATGAATTCAATGCATTAAAAGGCGGAAATTCTAGCAAAAGACAAAACAAAGTTTCGAAAAAAAGCCTTATATTAAATGGAATAGTATAAAGCTACATAAGTCTAAAAACTAAATGCCAGAAAAGACTGAAACAAGTCTCTTTAAAACCTGTCACAGTAACCATGAAAAATTTCTGTCAAAATAAGTTATCGCATTGCGCATTAAAGTTTGTAATTTAACATTATTATCGTATAAAGCAAAACATACCGCCATATTAACGGCTTTTTAAAATCAAATATCAAGTTCTAAGTCCGAAAAACATTGAAAAATTCAGATTTAATATAAGGCGACTTTTTCTTTAATGTTTTTATTTATTACATAAAACAAATTAGCTGTCAATGTATTTGTTAAATTAAAAGTCGCCTTATATTAAATCTGAATTTTTCAATGTTTTTCGGACTTAGAACTTGATATTTGATTTTAAAAAGCCGTTAATATAGCGGTATGTTTTGCTTTATACGAAAATAATGATAAATTACAAAATTTAATGCGCAATGCGATAACTTATTTTGACAGAAATTTTTCATGGTTACTGTGACTCTTGCATTATACTTTTTTTGTATCGTTTTGATGACGTTTGACCTAACTAATACTATGGTATTTACAGCTGGTTAACTCATGTAAAAGTTAATCCACTTTGAGAGAAATTTATGTGAATTAAGTTTTATTAATGCTTAAAAAACGCAAACTAAAGCTTTTACACGTATTGTTTTTATTCGGTTTTGTTTTTCTAAAAAATTCACAAAATCTGTTATTAATTTACAGGTTTTAAAGAGACTTGTTTCAGTTTTTTCTGGCATTTAGTTTTTAGACTTATGTAGCTTTATACTATTCCATTTAATATAAGGTTTTTTTTTTCGAAACTTTGTTTCGTCTTTTGCTAGAATTAATTTTGTCATCAGTAATGCACGAATTAAAAAAAGTACTCTATTGTTTTCACCGATTTCCGCGCGGTTGAAACAGGGAACTGGTTCCGTTTCTGCCACCAATTAAAACCGGTCTTCTTTTTTTGTGCGGTTTTTATGAGGGGATATTGGTGTTGTCTGCTTTGTACAATCCTTATTGTTTCCAAAAGGATGTTATTGTGCGGTTGGGAGTTTTTATTTGTCTATTTTTCAAATTTTCTATTTTGATCAATAATTCGATAACAAGGACCTAAATCAAAAAAGTGCTTCCTAAGAAAGTTGCGTAATTCCTTCTTCTTTCTTATGAGACCATGTTTATTTTTGATCAATCAGTAACGAATGAGGAATATCGCTTTCAAGGATGGAGCGTTGGAATAATAATAATAATAATAATAATAATAATATAAGAAGAAGAAGAAGGTTCTGAATTTTAAAATTTACCACGTTCTCTAATAATGGTTGGCGCGGCGCCACAGGGCTAAATCGACCCGTGGGCTGGCTAAATCGCACCGTGGCGCTCCGGCGCCACCCATGATACATTTTTAGTCATTCTTTTGTACTCTTTAAAATTGAATTGTCGTAGCCAAATTTCTTTTGCATTTGACCAGTAATTTATTTTAATTGTGTTTTAATGCAATACAGGACTGCTAACAATAAACAAAATAAGTTATATGCCGTAAATTTTATGAATTTACTTATATTCTTTAATAATTTATTATTTTACTTAAGGCCAGTTCACACCGACGGATAGCGGATAGCAGATAGCGGATAGCGGATAGCTGATAGCGGATAACCGTTCATACCAGAGTAAAATAACCGCAGATAGCGGATAGCAGATAGCAGATAGCGGATAGTCAGTTCACACCGGAATTACCTCGGTGGGGGGGGGGGTTGTTTGGTTTTCTTTTTTTTTTCATTTTTTTTTTCCTTCTCTTTTTTCGACAATTCTCTACGTGAAAAATTGCTCAATGATTATAACGATTTACGTTACAAATTATGCACTCAAACAAAGTGACCAGTTTCTACTTTAATTTCATACCTTGATCGTTAAAATTTGTGCAGTATTAGTCGAGATATTACGTTTCTCGTACAAAAAACCCTCAATTTTTTGTTAAAAACAGGAAGTCAAGGGAAAAAAGGTTGGGCAAACTTCATAAAATAACCGTCGTCCTTTGGTG
>JASAMX010002647.1:40000-55000 GCA_030248175.1 Microlaimidae sp. YZB2_3 | reverse complement strand
ATGAATTATTTTTCGAAATATTAGTGTTTTATTGAAAAAAAAACTCTTAAGATTGTTAACCTATTGTTTGTGAAGCGTGGAAAGTAAAAAAAAAAACATTCAACAAACATAACAGGGATTTTTTTGCGTTTTTTTTTTGTTGAAAACTGTGTCGAAACAAATCATTTTAAAATAATAAAGTTGACACCTTTTTATTTAAATAAAAATTTTATAAAAGACTTAAATTCAGCATTTTTTCTTGTATCAAAACTTTTTCGACTGTTTTAAATTAAAAATTGCAGGGTTTTTTTTTCTAAAACAATAATATTTTGACAAAGTCTTTGTAAAAAATTTCAAATCAAGTAGTGTTGTGATAGTTAACCAAAAATCAAATTAGGTAGTTAAATAGGTAGTAAACTACTTTAAAAATTATAAATAGGTAGTTAAGTAGGTAAATGAAATTATAAGTAGGTAGTAAGTAGGTAGTTAACTACTTGAAATTTTTGAACTAGGTAGTTAAGTAGTAAGTAGTTAAGTAGGTAATTAAGTAGTTAATCCTTAAACTAAACACATACTTGCCTTAGTAGGAATGAAAGATTAAGTTTTTAGAGTAAAAAACACTTAGTCGTACCTTTAATAATTAACAATTTCCATATTTATCGGTTTTGCCAGTTCTTTATGTTTAGCAATATTTACATAACGGATGGACAGATAATATAACATAGTTTAAATTCAAGAGGTTGTTTAATTTATTGTTAAGTTAATATGTTTTGCTATTGTATTTTGCAAACTTATTTTCAAAAGTTTTGTTTTTTTACCCACTTTATTGTATAACAGTACTGATGGGTTAGAGTTCGCAAATATATCTCAAAACTTCAACGATTTTATTTAGGTTCATAAACTATAAAACACTTTGTGTATAAAATCACTGTTGAGTGGCAAAATATCGATTTCTATTGAAGACTCGCAGCACGTGCAAATTACACCCAGGAATTTTTTAAGCTTTAAAATGTCATATAGTATTCGTGATCACGTCATATATGTTTTGCTCCGTGGGATAGGTTAACGGAGGAGCAGCGCCAAAATAGGTTTGCAAAATGTAAGTGGGAATATGGCTAAAAGAATGCCAGGCGGGATATTAGAAAGGCGCGGCGCGTTATTAAACATAAATGCCGGCGTCCCTTTATGCGCGCGGTGTCCTTTGATGCGCAGGGGATTCCTTCCATTTAGAAAGATGGATTTTGACCAGGGTGTACTGTAGATTACTGTACACTTTCTCACATTTTGTTTCAAACACCTGTGAGTTTTACTTAATATCGCTCTGCAGATATTGATTGTTTGTATAAAAACACTAAATACTTGACTGCTTACTTAACTAACTACTTTCTGCCTACTTTGCTAACTACTTTCTGCCTACTTTTTAACTACTGTGTTAACTACTTGTATTAACTACTTTATTTTTTGTAAGTAGGTAGTTAAGTAGGTAGTTAACTACTTTTAAAAAAGAAAGTAGGTAGTTAAGTAGTTAGCCAAAATCATGGTAGTTAAGTAGTTAAGTAGTTAACTACTTAAGTAGTTATCACAACACTAAAATCAAGCTTTCAAAATGAACATAAAAATACGTTGGTTTTTAATATATTTCTGCAAAAAATTTGCTTGATAAAAGAGAATGCCTTAAAAGCTCTTTTTTGGCCTTTTAAAATATTTGGACTAAAAAATGGGGTCAATTTTAGATACACAAAAATCAAAAGGGGTCAATTCATAAAAGAATTACAACCGTTTGTTGAAATATTTTCTTTTTAGTTTTTACACAATAATAGAATTTCCGCATACATAAATTGGTTTCTTGGTTAGCGAGCCATAATTAATTAAAGGAGCACTGTAACAAATCAACTTCAACATTTTTTGGTACTGTACAGATTAATAAAAAATTTATAAATGTTGTCGAGCTGGTCTGAAGAAGCCAAAATAAAAAAATTTAGGGTAGATAGGTTTTGTATTAAAAGAATAGTCCATTCAGGGTGTTATAGGAATATTAATTATCATATTAAAGGAGCACTGTCACATATTAATATATGTGACAGTGCTCCTTTAATGTTTTATTTTTTATTCCACATCATTTTTGTAAAAAAAGTTACTAAATTTGAAAAAAAAATTTAATACTATCCTCAATTTTACCCTGGAAAGTAAAAAAGGCTGTGCTAAAGATCCAGACAATTACCGCCCCATCTCGTTAACTTGCATAGTATGCAAGGTCATGGAGTCATGTATTAATGATCAACTTTTGGCTTATCTACTTAAAAACAATCTTATCTCAAAGGAACAGCATGGATTTCTTCAAAAAAGTCCACATGTTCTCAGCTTCTTGAATGATTTGCTGACTGGAATTTAGGTCTTGATAAAAACCAATCCATTGATATAGTGTACGTTGATTTTAGTAAAACATTCGATTCAGTGGTGCACAGAAAGCTTCTACTTAAACTTGAATCTTATGGAATCGCTGGAGACTTGCTACTGTGGATCGGTGCTTTTCTAAATGGTCGTCAACAAAGAGTTTGCATTGATAATTACACACACATCTACTTACGGAAACGTTGTTTCTGGTGTGCCTCAAGGCTCCGTCTTGGGACCTCTACTATTCTTTTTATACATTTATGACCTTCCAAAGTGTTTTAAAAATATTGCATGCAAGCTCTTTGCCGACGATGTAAAGCTTTATTACAATCATCCTAAAAATTCATCAAATGAGTTTCTTCAAAATAATTTAATTATACTTAGTCAGTGGGGAAAAGTATGGCAACTCAAAATCGCACCACATAAGTGTTTTGTAATTTACATGGGCCATGGAAATCTTAAAACTTCACTTACTATAAATGAAACTCCTATTTTACCAACTTTTTCTGCAAGAAATTTGATTGTCCTGGTTTCTGAAGATGCGAAGTTTTCAAAGCACTGCGCTAAAATTGCTAAACAAGCTTACCAAAAAATTTAAAATGATTTTCCGCCGTCTTAAGACTAATAACAAAAATGCGATTTTGCAATCATATTTATCGTTTATTAGACCAGTCCTTGAATACTGTAGCCAAGTTTGGTCCCTTTATTTGCTTAAAGATATTGATCAAATTGAAAAAGTCCAACGATATTTTACGCTTAGGCTTGTTTCAAGATGTGGATTGCCCTCTCAATTAATCTATATTGATCGTTTACAAATATTAAATCTTAATTCCTTGGAAGAAAGACGTATAAAAATGGATCTGAACATATGTTTTTTTACTGTAAAAGTAATAAATGGCATCAAATTTGAAAAAATTTTTAATTATGCTAATTTTTAAACTAAAGATAAATCCTATCAGGGTGAAAAAAGATGAGTGGTAAAGTAACCACTCGTTCTTTGAGAAAATATCACGTGCAGAGAAACACATGACGTAACTAAACAATAATTGGTTACATAACCGCTAAAAACTTTTTTAAAAATTTTTCTCGCTTACAGGTTTATTGTTTATTTCTTCCTGGCGGAGAGCGGTTACACCCTTAATTTCAGCCTGGAAGACTTTAGCTTTAGTAAGGATTACCGTTTTAAATTATTTAAACCACGAGCTCATTCAAATTTTCTCACAGAGTTATAAACTATTGGAATAATTTACCTGAAGATGTTGTTTTATCTAAAAACCTAAGTGCATTTAAAAATGCATTATCTAAATTAAATTTTAAGAAATATACTAAATTTGATCGACACATGGATTAGAAGTTTTCACTCTCTTGTGTCTTCTCCCCTTTACTCTTTACCGTTTTTTATGCGTCTTTTATGTGACTTTTCATTTGTCTGGTATCTTTTTTTTTCTTCTTCTTTTTTATCGTATTACTTATTGCTTTGTGTGGTAGCCATATAAATGTTTCATAAGAGTAAAGTATATTCAATCCAATTCAATTCAATAAAAATCAATAATTAAGACATTTTTGTTTCATGCGACATTGACATGTCAGATGCTATTAAAATACATAAAAATGCTAATTATATAAATATCATTAGTAAAAGCATTTTTTCTAGTTTTTGAATTCTATTTCTTTTAGGATTTCTTTTTTTACATAAAAATTGTTATATTTCTAATTTAAAGCATATTCTATTTACAAAAATTAGTTTATATTGCTGTAAATTAAGATTTATCCTAAATTTAATTTGACCAAACTAAATTGATAAAAATTATTAAAAGTTACTATATTTAATAGTGCACTTTTTACAAAATGCCTTTTATATTAATTTTAATTATACAAAAGGTATGTATATTGACAATTAGTGTTAGTATCGGAATTTTCTTTAATCACTATAGCTTGTTTGGCTAAAAAACTCGCAATAAAACTTGATAAATCAACAAAATCAATAAAATAATATCTTTGTTGTAGTTTGATAATAATTATTCGATAAAACATTCAATATCTGAAATATAATTGTTTATCTATTGTCATTTGTAAACGCCAAAGGGTTTTACATATTTTTTTTTTATTAAAAACCTTAATTTTATATGAAATTCATATGTTAGTAAAATCACGTTTTTTGCAGTGTTTTAAAGGCTAATCTTGGCGTTTTATAGTCTTAAAAAAATTTTTTCCCAGGGGATATTCAACCCCTGGAAAATTGTCCTGATAGGACTCATTGCTTCTTTTCCACCCCTTGACCTATTTTGGGGGCTCTATCCACCCATACTCTCCATTTCTGGGGACTACAGTCAATCTTCTTTGTGCTTACGTGTGCTTACACTAACGATTCTCCTAAAATCTACGCTATACGTAAGTGTAAGTATATTTTGAAAATTAGCCAGTCTCACAAATGCTCAATACCACTTGGTACTCACATATATTTAAATGTGAGTACTTAAACTCAAACTTACAATTAATTTAATTGTGAGTACTAAGTAATGCTCAGCTCACAATTAAAATCTGGTGCTTAATGCATGCCTAATTGTGAGCTTGAGATTTATTGTGAGCTTCAGCTTAGTACCCATTATTAAATATATGTAAGTAACAATTGGTATTGATCATTTACAAGCAGCTCAATGCATCCACTTAAGGATTTTTCGGTAAAAATGTAATGATGTGAACAAAAAAACCACCGACCACAAACCGACCAAAGAAAAATTACAAGATTTAAATTTGCTGTCCATACTTTTTAGAGAAGTCACATCCCCGCGAAGATAACACACACTATAGAGAAATGGTGAATAAGGTTATAACTCTGTGAAGGTCTTTAACACTGAACAATTTCCTTTGAAATGGGAGGGTTTTGACTATCGTGTCCCTACACCCATCATAGTTTTTCTATCTACTAAATTTAAATTCTAAACATAAACATTTAATCCCAAAATATTTGGATATTAGAAAAATATTTTGATCATCGTTCTGGGCAGAATTGGACGGTTTTGACAAATATGTCTTCAACAGCTGATTATCGCGCTTATTAATAAAGTAAATCAATGCGTTTGTTCCGCTTTCCTCCTGTCACTATGTTTATTGTTTTTGTTTGTTGTTCACAAACGAACACGTCAGGATTTAAAGAACCCTCAAAATGTCATATAATATTTGTGATCACGTCATATATGTTTTGCGCTATGGGAATATGGTTTTGGGAGGAGCTAATAGAATCACTTTTTGCCAATTAGTGCTTAGAAAAATATTAATCTCCAATGAATGAAAGATCTCGTTTTGTTTAATTGGCTTAAAGTAATTCTATAACGTTATAACTCTGTAAACATTATTAAGACTGAAAAACTTTCGTTTAAATAGAAAGGTTTTGACTACTGTAAAAATATTGTTTTGTATTTTCTGTAAAAACCAGATCAAAAACTTGTAGTATGCAGATCAGTAGTTTAAAATATACTTTGTCCTTTCGAGTAACATTACGGTATTTGATTGTTTTGATTAGTGAATTAGTAATTAGTTTTCTGAAATCCTGAGTGGAGCTCCATTTTATTTTACTACTAATTTTGTGAATAATTCATTAAAGTAGAACACCACAGTTATGACGAAATTTACTAAAAGTTAGATATCAACTTAGATATTAATTTTTGTCCAACAAAAGTATAGTGCGATCGAAATCTCAGATTATGATGTATCTAACGGTAGTAATTTCATTGTTTACCAATTGTTCTATTTTGAGATATATTTCAATGAATCTAAAGCTCAAAAAACAGTTTTTGGTCATTTAAAAAATTTGATTCACTCAGTTTTTTCCGCAATTTTATAGAAAGTTAAAGAAAATTAGGGGGCAACTTTTAGATGTGGTTTGGAGTAAAACGTAATTCAAAATTTAAAGAAAATTAAAAAAATCGATGTTTTTAAAAGAAAAATTAAATTAAAAAAATCCTGAATTAGTTTTTTAATTGAATACAATTCAAAGTATTCATTAGACTTGTGTTTAACTATTTCCAAACTTTCATTAAAATCTGAGAGCATCAATTTTTATAAATTTTCGTTTAATTTTTTTTAATTGAGGCCAAGAAACTACATTTTGAACCGTTTTTTTAAAAGTGGCTTTTAAGTGAGAAATCTCAGCTGACCCAGTACCTGAGTGGTTAGTACATCGGGCCTGGATCCTTGGGATAGAGTCTTTGCTGGGCCATATTTTTAACGTCGAAAAATTTTTTTTTAATTTTTAGCTTTTTAATTAAAAAAGTGTTTTATTATTCAAGATACGCTGAATTGAAAATGAAAAAATAGAATATTTTTGGTAATAATTTTTATTAATGTTTTGTATTTTTGACATGTACTTTATTGATGTTATTTGATGATTGTGGACGATAACATTTTTTTACAGAAAAATAAACACCTCAGAATTTTTTTAGCTTTAAAATGTCATATAGTATTCGTGATCACGTTATATATGTTTTGCTCCGTGGGATAGGTTGTCGGGGGAGCAGCGGCAAAACAGGGCTTCAAAATGAAGGTGGGAATATGTCTAAAAGAATGCCGCGCGGGCGGGTTATTAGAAAGGTGCGGGCGCGTTATTAGACATAAATGCGGTCGTCCCTTTATGCGCGCGGTGTCCTTTGATGCGCAGGGCATTCCTTTCGTTTAGAACAATGGATTTTGACCAGGGTAAATGTCAAAAATTCAATCAGCAGGTCTAATTACTTTAGTAAAAATTAATAAGTAAGGATCTGCCGTCAAAATCTAACTGTGGTGTTCTACCTTAAGTAATGCTGGATTTTTTTCTATAGAATTTTTATAAACTAAATTTTTTTATATAAAGAGAAGAAAAAAAAAAACAATAAAGAGAGTTCTAAAAATAATTCTTTGCAGCTTTTTTTGCTTTAGGTAGCCCCAGTTCCAGCGCATTATATTAGGGAACATCAGTTATATTTAAAATTAAAATGTAAGTTTTTTTATTTTATTTTCTACCCTATGCGACTTGTATATATTTCTCGATCCAAACTTACTTTAGTTCACAAAATGTTTTTTTTTAATTATTCTTGTTGTTGTTTTTTTATCTCATGAGGACAGAAAACGCAGTCTCAAGTACTATTAGAAAATGTGACAAAACTATGAATTTTATAGTCATCGTCTTTTTCTTCTATTTTGCATATTCTTGTCTAACTTACATATTATGTTTAAAAAAAAACGATTATTCTTCTTACTTAATTTAAAACACAGGACTTTTGAAAAATTGAAAGCGTCTTTTGATTTAGTTTTTTATTCACGATTCAGACGAATTAACAGTTGCTCACTCATTTTCAATATCTTAATCGTGAATAAAAAACTAAATCAAAAGACGCTTTCAAATTTTCAAAAGTCCTGTGTTTTAAATTAATTAAGAAGAATAATCGTTAAAACATAATATGTAAGTTAGACAAGAATATGCAAAATAGAAGAAAAAGACGATAACTATAAAATTGAGTCGTTTTGTCACGTTTTGATATCGTACTTGAGACTGCGTTTGTCCCATGAGATAAAAAAACAACAACAAGAAAAATAATAAAAAAAAACATTTTGTGAACTGAGAATTAGTTGGATCGCAATCTCTAAGAATCGCAGTGCATTAAAGATAAAATAAAAAAACTTACATTTTTAAATTTAAATATAACTGATGTTCCCTAATATAATGCGCTGGAACTGGGGCTACCTAAAGCAAAAAAAGCTGCAAAGAATTAGAACTCTCTTTTATTGTTTTTTTTTTCTTCTCTTTATATAAAAAATTTAGTTTATAAAAATTCTATAGAAAAAAATCCAGCATTACTTTAAGGTAGAACACCACCAGTTAGATTTTGACGGCAGATCCTTCTTAAGTTTTACTAAAGTAATTAGACCTGCTGATTGAATTTGTAGTCACCCTGGTCAAAATCCATTGTTTTAAACGGAAGGAATCCCTGCGCATCAAAGGACACCGCGCACATAAAGGGATGCCCACATTTATGTCAAATAACCTGCCCGCGCCTTTATAATAACCCGCCGGCGCGGCATTCTTTTAGCCAAATTCCCACCTGCATTTTGAAGCCCTGTTTTGCCGCTGCTCCTCCGACAACCTATCCCACGGAGCAAAACATATATAACGTGATCACAAATACTATATGACATTTTAAAGCTAAAAAAAATTCTGAGGTGTTTATTTTATATTGAGAAAATTGTTATCGTCCACATAGTAGAATAACATCAATAAAGTACATGTCAAAAATACAAAACATTAATAAAAATTATTACCAAAAATATCTATTTTTTCATTTTTCAATTCAGCGTATTTTGAATAATAAAACACTTTTTAATTAAAAAGCTCAAAGATTAAAAAAAAATTTTTTCAACGTAGAATTTTTGGCCCAGCAAAGCTTCTGCAATTCCAGGCCAATGTATTTAGCCACTCAGGTACTGTAAGCTGAGATTTCTCACTTAAAAGCCACTTTTAAAAAAACGGTTCAAAATGTAGTTTCTTGGCCTCAATTAAAAAAATTAAACGAAAATTTATAAAAATTAAATACTCTCAGATTTTAATGAAAGTTTGGAAATAGTTAAACACAAGTCTAATGGATACTTTTTTAAAATATATTCGATTAAAAAACTAATTCAGGATTTTTTTAATTTAATTTTTCTTTTAAAAACATCGATTTTTTTAATTTTCTTTAAATTTTGAATTACGTTTGACTCCAAACCACATCTAAAAGATGCCCCTTATTTTCTTTAACTTTACTATAAAATTGCGGAAAAAACTGAGTGAATCAAATTTTTTAAATGACCAAAAACTGTTTTTTGAGCTTCCGATTCATTGAAATATATACTCAAAATAGAACAATTGGTAAACAATGAAATTTCTACCGTTAGATACGTCATAATCTGAGATTTTGATCGCACTATACTTTTTTTGGACAAAAATTAATATCTAAGTTAATATTTAAATTTTAGTAAATTTCGTCATAACTGTGGTGTTCTACTTTAATGAATTATTCACAAAATTAGTAGTTAAATAAAATAAAACTACCACTTAGGAATTTTTACGAAGTCTAATTACTAAGACAGCTAATCAAAACAATACGAAATACCGTAATGTTAATCGAAAGGACAAAGTATATTTTAAACTACTGATCTGCATACTACAAGTTTTTGATCTGGTTTTTACAGAAAATACAAAACAATATTTTTTCATTCGTCAAAACCTTTCTATTTTAAACGAAAGTTTTTCAGTCTTAATAATGTTTACAGAGTTATAACGTTATGGAATTACTTTAAGCCAATTAAACAAAACGAGATCTTTCATTCATTGGAGATTGATATTTTTTAAGCACTAATTGGCAAAGGTGATTCTGTTAGCTCCTCCGAAAAACCATATTCCCATCACGCAAAACATATATGACATTAATCACAAATTTTATATGGCCTTTCGAGGCTTCTTTAAATCCTTGACGTGTTCGTTTGTGAACAACAAAAACAAAAACAATAAACATAGTGACAGGAGGAAAGCGGAACAAACGCATTGATTTACTTTATTAATAAGCGCGATAATCAGCTGTTGAAGACATATTTGTCAAAACCGTCCGATTCTGCCCAGAAAACAATGATTAAAATATTTTTCTAATATCCAAATATTTTGGGATTAAATGTTTATGTTTAAGAATTTAAATTTCATAGATAAGAAAACTATGATGGGTGTAGGGACACGATAGTCAAAGCCCTCCGATTTCAAAGGAAATTGTTCAGTGTCAAAGACCTTCACAGAGTTATAACCTTATTCACTATTTCTCTATAGTGTGTGTTATCTTAGCGGAGGTGTGAGACCTATATAAAAATTATTGGACAGCAAATTTAAATCTTGTAATTTTTCTTTGGTGGGGTTGTGGTCGGTGGTTTTTTTGTTCACATCATTACATTTTTACCGAAAAATCCTTAAGTGGATGCATTGAGCTGCTTGTAAATGATCAATACCAATTGTTACTTACATATATTTAATAGTGGGTACTAAGCTGAAGCTCACAATAAATCTCAAGCTCACAATTAGGCATGCATTAAGCACCAGATTTTAATTGTGAGCTGAGCATTACTTAGTACTCACAATTAAATTAATTGTAAGTTTGAGTTTAAGTACTCACATTTAAATATATGTGAGTACCAAGTGGTATTGAGCATTTGTGAGACTGGCTAATTTTCAAAATATACTTACACTTACGTATAGCGTAGATTTTAGGAGAATCGTTAGTGTAAGCACACGTAAGCACAAAGAAGATTGACTGTAGTCCCCAGAAATGGAGAGTATGGGTGGATAGAGCCCCCAAAATAGGTCAAGGGGTGGAAAAGAAGCAATGAGTCCTATCAGGACAATTTTCCAGGGGTTGAATATCCCCTGGGAAAAATTTTTTTAAGACTATAAAACGCCAAGATTAGCCTTTAAAACACTGCAAAAAACGTGATTTTACTAACATATGAATTTCATATAAAATTAAGGTTTTTAATAAAAAAAAAATATGTAAAACCCTTTGGCGTTTAAAAATGGCAATAGATAAACCATTATATTTAATTTATTGACTGTTTTATCGAATAATTTATATCACACTACAACAAAGATGTTTCAATTGATTTTGTTGATTTATCAAGTTTTATTGCGATTTTTTTAGCCAAACAAGCTATAGTGATTAAAGAAAATTCCGATACTAACACTAATTGTCAATATACATACCTTTTGTATAATTAAAATTAAATATAAAAGGCATTTTGTAAAAAGTGCAATATTGAAGGTTGGCACTTTTAATATTTTTTATCAATTTAGTTTAGTCAATTTAAATTTAGGATCAATGTTCATTTACAGCAATATAAACTAATTTTTGTAATTTTTATGCTTTAAAATAGAAAAATAGCAATTTTTATGTAAAAAAGAAATCCGAAAAGAAATAGAATTCAAAAATTAGAAAAAATGCTTTTACTAATGATATTTATATAATTGGCATTTTTATGTATTTTAATAGCATCTGACATGTCAATGTCGCATGAAACAAAAATGTCTTAATTATTGATTTTTATTGAATTGAATTGGATTGAATATACTTTACTCTTATGAAACATTTATATGGCTACCACACAAAGCAATAAGTAATACGATAAAAAAAGAAGAAGAAAAAAAAGATACCAGACAAATGAAAAGTCACATAAAAGACGCATAAAAAACGGTAAAGAGTAAAGGGGAGAAGACACAAGAGAGTGAAAACTTCTAATCCATGTGTCGATCAAACTTAGTATATTTCTTAAAATTTAATTTAGATAATGCATTTTTAAATGCACTTAGGTTTTTAGATAAAACAACATCTTCAGGTAAATTATTCCAATAGTTTATAACTCTGTGAGAAAATGAATAAAGTAAAACATTTGAATGAGCTCGTGGTTTAAATAATTTAAAACGGTAATCCTTACTAGTTTAAAAATTAGCATAATTAAAATTTTTTTCAAATTTGATGCCATTTATTACTTTTACAGTAAAAAAACATATGTTCAGATCCATTTTTATACGTCTTTCTTCCAAGGAATTAAGATTTAATCTTTGTAAACGATCAATATAGATTAATTGAGAGGGCAATCCACATCTTGAAACAAGCCTAAGCGTAAAATATCGTTGGACTTTTTCAATTTGATCAATATCTAAAAGAAAATAAGGGGACCAAATTTGGCTACAGTATTCAAGGACTGGTCTAATAAACGATAAATATGATTGCAAAATCGCATTTTTGTTATTGGTCCTTAAGACGGCGGAAAATCATACTAAATTTTTTGGTAAGCTTGTTTAGCAATTTTTAGCGCAGTGCTTTGAAAACTTCACATCTTCAGAAATCAGGGACAATCAAATTTCTTGCAGAAAAAGTTGGTAAAATAGGAGTTTCATTTATAGTAAGTGGAGTTTTTAGATTTCCATGGCCCATGTAAATTACAAAGCACTTATGTGGTGCGATTTTGAGTTGCCATACTTTTCGCCACTGACTAGTATAGTTAAATTATTTTGAAGAATCTCATTTGATGAATTTTTAGGATGATTGTAATAAAACTTTACATCGTCGGCAAAGAGCTTGCATGTAATATTTTTAAAACACTTTGGAAGGTCATTAATGTATAAAAGGAATAGTAGAGGTCCCAGGACAGAGCCTTGAGGCACACCAGAAACAACGTTTCTGTAAGTATATGTGTAATTATCAATGCAAACTCTTTGTTGACGACCATTTAGAAAAGCACCGATCCACAGTAGCAAGTCTCCAGCGATTCCATAAGATTCAAGTTTAAGTAGAAGCTTTCTGTGCACCACTGAATCGAATGCTTTACTAAAATCAACGTACACTATATCAATGGATTGGTTTAAATCAAGACCTAAACTCCAGTCAGCAAATCATTCAAGAAGCTGAGAACATGTGGACTTTTTTGAAGAAATCCATGCTGTTCCTTTGAGATAAGTTTGTTTTTAAGTAGATAAGCCAAAAGTTGATCATTAATACATGACTTCATGACCTCGCATACTATGCAAGTTAACGAGATGGGGCGGTAATTGTCTGGATCTTTAGCACAGCCTTTTTTACTTTCCAGGGTAAAACTGAGGATAGTATTAATTTTTTTTTTCAAATTTAGTAACTTTTTTTACAAAAATGATGTGGAATAAAAAATAAAACATTAAAGGAGCACTGTCACATATATTAATATGTGACAGTGCTCCTTTAATATGATAATTAATATTCCTATAACACCCTGAATGGACTATTCTTTTAATACAAAACCTATCTACCCTAAATTTTTTATTTTGGCTTCTTCAGACCAGCTCGACAACATTTATAAATTTTTTACTAATCTGTACAGTACCAAAAAATGTTGAAGTTGATTTGTTACAGTGCTCCTTTAATTAATTATGGCTCGCTAACCAAGAAACCAATTTATGTATGCGGAAATTCTATTATTGTGTAAAAACTAAAAAGAAAATATTTCAACAAATGGTTGTAATTCTTTTATGAATTGACCCCTTTTGATTTTTGTGTATCTAAAATTGACCCCATTTTTTAGTCCAAATATTTTAAAAGGCCAAAAAAGAGCTTTTAAGGCATTCTCTTTTATCAAGCAAATTTTTTGCAGAAATATATTAAAAACCAACGTATTTTTATGTTCATTTTGAAAGCTTGATTTTAGTGTTGTGATAACTACTTAAGTAGTTAACTACTTAACTACTTAACTACTGATTTCGGCTAACTATGTAACTACCTACTTTCTTTTTAAAAGTAGTTAACTACCTGCTGGAACTACCTACTTTCAAAAAATAAAGTAGTTAATGCAAGTAGTTACAAGTAGTCTAAAAAATAGGAGCAATAAGTAGTTAGCAAAGTAGGCAGAAAGTAGTTAGTTAAGTAAGCAGTCAAGTATTTAGTGTTTTTATACAAACAATCAATATCTGCAGAGCGATATTAAGTAAAACTCACAGGTGTTTGAAACAAAATGTGAGAAAGTGTACAGTAATCTACAGTACACCCAAAAAATAGTCGAAATCGAAGACAAAAACTCTTTACTGCATTTTTATAAAAATACCTATTAATAAAAAAGTCTTTATTTTAACACGCATCCTTTTTGTTGAAAATTTTGTTGTTTTTTTTTAAATGAAGGTTAAAACCAAATGATAAACATATATGTAAAAACATATGCAACTGTATCAAAAAATTTTTGATTCATATGTAAAAAAGTGACGTGTGACGCCAATAAGGTTAGAATAGTCAATAAAATGGCACATTTTTTGAGTTGTGTCCTAATAATAGCATATTCTTTATTTATTCGCGTGAATTAAACTGAATTTATTTATTTACGTGAATTTATTTATTTACGTGAATTTATTTACTTACGTGAATTTATTTCTAGCTGACCTAGACGATTTGCAATTTTGAATTGATTATCTAATATAAAAACCATTTAAAAGTTTTAAACAAAAGCTGTTTATTGTTCAAGATTAAATACTATATTTTAACAATATTATTTATTAAATTACCCAATTTTGAACAAATATGCAATTTGTTAAAGGGTTAAAGTTGACTAACATTAGTATATTTTCTGAAAAGGCGGAAATTAAAAGAACTGTGCGTTCCAATTTGTTTTTTACAACGCCATAACCGCACAATTATTAGTCCGCTCATGTTTCTTATACAAACTAGCGGGGTCAGCCAGACATAATTCAACCGTAGATAAATTAATTTATTCCATTATTAGATTAAAATATACTTGTTATGATAACTGCTGTTAATTAACAGAAGAGATATACTTTAAGATAAAAATGCCATTTATAAATGGGTACTCAAAATTATGTTGCTTAATGGCATATTCTAACCATTTGTATGTTTATTCAGGAGTTACACATCTTTGGTAAAGTATAATATATTTTTTATTTTTTTAGGGTCAAACTCACAATTAAGTTAATTAGCTTGGGCTAAATTAGTATGTGTGTTTTTTTATTGTTTTGGTGTTATTTTGAATACATTTTACGTCAGTCCAGTGTTGAAAATTGTTTATTTTTGAATTGTAATCATACCTGTTTTTTGTTCCAGATTA
>JASAMX010002647.1:0-35000 GCA_030248175.1 Microlaimidae sp. YZB2_3 | reverse complement strand
TTTCGTTAACCAACGTCATATACAAATTATTTTAAATCTTCTTGAGACCTTTGTGTACATTGTATTAAGCGTCGTGATTCTCCATATATTATCTATATCTGTAATATTCTAGAGCTCAACTGTAAAAATTATAAAGTTTCAATAACTCTTAAGGCTGATTCCTACCTGAGTGACAAGAGACAAGAGACAACGCGTCCTAGCGACCATTGAGACTGTGAAAAGGCTGGTTCGTACTTATGTAAAAACGTCCTTTGGACAAAGTCCAAAGGACAAATACAGCGTATAAAGGTATGTAAAAGCATCCTTTGGACTTTGTCCAAAGGACGTTTTTACATAAGTATGAACCAGCCTTAAATGGCTGTGGAACGCATTGTCACTTATCACTCAGCACTCTGGTGTAATTAGTCTTTGGTTATAGAAAATTTCAGATATTTTTGAAAGTTTTTTTATATTTTTATTTTCAGTCAACATTTAAAGCTTTTGACACGCTGATTGCGTTTTACCAAAAGTGAATTTAATACAGGTACAATGCATATTTTATTGCAATATCCAGCAGCGGTCTTTATAAAAGTTTGCCCCGTATGTTTGTTTTTTTTTTAAATAAAACTTTTTTTTTGTTTTTTAGATGCTATTTCACAGCTTCTCGTTTTAGTTTTTTTGCTAATATTTGATAAAGTTTGCTAATCTAGTAATGTGGATTTATTTATTTAGAGGCACTAGGTGCTGCGTTAGAGAGAGTTTTGAACAACCAACAACTTTGGCGGCAGCCTGCCGTAAATCATAAACTGTATAAAAGGTCTGTTCTGATCGGATTTTATGATGAGTTCTTATGGATGAAGTAGTATGACATACTTTTTTAAAGATTTTTCACTTTTAATTTTAATAGGGTGATATTATTGAGTTTTATTGTATACAATCATGGTTTTACTACTACTACACCTGTAACCAGAATCACCCGGTAGTTATCTATTTTAGACGCTTTAAGAGGACAGTTTTTGTGCATTTTTTAAGCAGACATTATTAAATCTTTGCGTGTGTTAGCAGCACTTAAATGTGGAGTGCATATAGCGTCTCACTGCTTGCTCACTGTATAAAAGCGGACAGAGAAGCAGTTGGCGGGAAATTTAAAAAATTGAGCTTTACTAGCGTGTTCTACTTTCTTTTTTTATTTTAAAGGTTTATTCATAAAGAATAAAAACAGATAATAGCAAATATAACACAATTATAATATCAATATAGTATCACTACAATACATATACCATACAACATTATTACAAAACAAAACACCATACGAAATAATACTTTATCACAGGTTTCGTGTACAATATGAAATGTACACATTAGAATGTGTTAATATTTGCCAAACTTTTTTGAACAATGAATAAAAAACCTTTCTTTTTTTATTTCATTTTTTTTTAAATTAATTTTGTATTTAATTATTGTTAGTAGGGTAAAACGGGGCTAAACGTTATTTATCACCAATTTTTCCATTTAAGTAACCGTTCATCTTTTGATTTTGTTAATTTAATTGCAGTATTTATTATTTTGATTTTTGTTTTTACAAAATTTTTAAAGGCACAAAAATCTGGATTTGTTTCTTCATTTTTTTGAATATATGAATAAAATATTTTAACCAAAGAGCATATTCTTGCCATTTTTTAACTATTTCATTGTCACTATTTTTAAAAATATACAATTTTCTATCGAAATAGTAAATGTGATCTCTTCTTTTAATCTGAAATATTCTGAGGCCTTTATCCATATTTCATTCAAAGATGGACATTTTAAAAAATAATGTTCGAGGTTGTCTATTGATAGTGCATTTTTACAGAAGATACAGAATGGAGAATTTACTATTTTATATTTATAGAGCCACTTCCTGCAGCTTATTACTCTATATAAGATTTTAAATTTTAGAACTTGAAGTTTTGTTTCTGAGGTTATTGTTCTTATATTTATAAAGTTTTCTGTCCAGAAGGCCCATTTTTGTTTCCCAATTATTTCATTCCAGTGTTTAATTGATGCTGGGTCTTCTGTTTGTTTTATAATAAACAATTTTTTTATTTCTTTATATGTATTTAACTCTTTCAATTCTTGCGTGTTCTACTTTCTGCGTTTTAGATGCGCGTTTTGGTTTTAAAAATCTAAAAGAGTTAAATTACAATAGTGATTCATGATAAAACATACAAAATCATAACGTTATAATAATAAAAGTCATGAACAGTCTTCAAAATTAATTGTAGATCGTAGTTTATTTAGCAACCTAAACAAGTCTTAAGCTAACTTGATCATACTAATTTCTTTATTTTAATTTAATGAGGTGTTCTTAAAAAATGCCGTTTTCTGCAGGTATGTGTGGTTCAAAAATTATGAAACCGGCCACATATTTGGCGGGGATTACACTGCAGAAAATTTGTTTTAAAATATGTGTATGAACATAATGGTAGACAAGGTATCATTCATCGTGAATAAAAAACAGACAATGCGATAAAAAAATTGATTTTCCATTTTGTGGATAACATCAGAGGAGATGGGTAGCCACTGTTTAAGTCATTTAATATTTAAAGTAATATTTTTATAGTCAGTGTGATTATTGTTTTTGTATAGATATAAAAACACTTTAGTACAAAAAGAAGCTAAGAAAAATTAACTGGATATCATTTTGAGGGAAACTTGTGAAGTTGAAAAACTCGGTAATCTTTAGGTGATTTGCGTTAAAATTTATATTTTTGTAATCAACGCAATTGTTGTTTTTTTATTAAAATTACAAAAATAAAACTTAAAAAACTCAATTGATTAAAAATTTGGCGTATGTTATGTGGCGAAATAGTGTTAACCATTGGGTGAATTGTGCTTAAAGGAGCACTGTCACAAATCAAATTCCTATAACGCCCGAACCGGACTGCTCCTTTAATACCAAACCTACCTAACTCAACTTTGGTATTTAGAGTGCTCTACTACAAGGCTACAACATTTTTAAATTTCAGCTGAATCGGTTCAGTATTAAAGGAGCAGTCCGGTTCGGGCGTTATAGGAATATTTGATTTGTGACAGTGCTCCTTTAAAGTAATATCAGCGTTAATTTCGCTTACGAAGAGTAACGCCACGTTGTTCTATTAAAATAAATCATCCATCAAAATTTTGGTGGGTTCATTTTGAGATAATAAAACAATAAAGTGTGTGTCCACGAATAAAATTCTATAAAGTCCAAATTTTTGCTATATTAGCGTGTTGAGAGCTTTTTTGTGAGTATAAACATGACACTTAAATTAAAATTAAGCTTTGAAAATACGCCAGGATTTTAAAGACCCTCAAAATGTCATATAGTAATTGTAATCACGTCATATATGTTTTGCTCTGTGGGAATGGTTGTGGGAGGAGCTAATAGAATAACTTTTGCCTAATTAGTGCTCTGGAAAAAATTAATCTCCAGTGGATGAAAGATCTCTTTTTTTCATAAGCGCTAATTGGCTAAAAGTTATTCTAATACGTTATAACTCTGTAAAGAATATTAACACTGAACAATTTTCGTTTAAATGGGAGGCTTTTGACTATCGAGAAAAACATCTAATTTTAATTTTTGGAAATATTAGATAATCACATTAAAAACTAGAAACCTAAAATTTATTTTTTAAAGTTAGTTTGATCAAACATTTTATCACACGGATAAAAAATTCAAATAAAAATCCTGAGAAAAACCTTTCTTCTGATTTTAGTGTACAAAGGGTTTGTATTTTAGTTTCCGAAAAACAAAAACTAAAAAATTATATGCTTAAATCCGCACACCAAGCAAGAGTTTTTAAATAATACATTATTCGCCTATGTAGAACACTTATGCATCAAAATTTCAAGTTATTTAATCAATGGCAAGTGTTGAAGATTAAATATTTTCGGGACCATCATCAAACAAAGAAACAATGGACATAAAAAATAACCCAAATTACCCGGGTCCACGTATGTGGTTTTAACAGGTTTTTTTTAAATAATATTCAAACTAGGGAATTGCGTACCTCCGTAGTCCATACAAACATTTTTCACAAAATATTCATGGTCAGTAACATTCAGTTTATAATTATAAATTAAAATAATTTCAAAATTATTTTAAAAGGTTTGACCCCAAAAATGAAAACCATAATCAAAATTTTTAAAAATTACGTTAGTTTGTGTTAATTTTTATATCTTCTTTTAAAAAAATTTAAGGTTTTGAAGAGGAAAAAAATTGGCAAAACCGTTACAGCAATATCCATGTTGCGAATTTTTAATATACAATTTTAGAAACGAGTGTTTATCTTTTAAAAAGGCCGCATTGCCCAATTCTGCATCTCATTTGATATGGGTCCGCGAAACTAATATAATTTTATCAATAATCCCAGACGTTAAGGCAAAAACTATTTACGGAGAAGATTCAAGTTAATTTATTAAAACGAATATAATTTATAATATAATTTATAATATAACTATAATAATATATATAATATAATATAATATAATATAATTTATATAATATATATAATATAATTATATTAATTATATATTAATTATATATATATATTAATTATATATAATATAATATAATCTATATAATATAATTTATAATATAATTTATAATATAACTAATATAATTTTATCAATAATCCCAGACGTTAAGGCAAAAACTATTTACGGAGAAGATTCAAGTTAATTTATTAAAACGATTCGGTAAGTATATATTTTCTCCAACAATATTTCACGCTTAAATAAACATCAAAAGGCGCCGATTTTAAAATCCTATAGTAAAGTACGGACTAAAACCAAGAACGAAAGACTTAATACCTGCTGCAATTATGCTTTTTTAAATTTATAGAAATCAATTTTTTTGGTTTATAAATGTTAAGAAAATTTATCAATAGTCGGTCAATTCCTTTAATATTGTGGTAAATTCAAAAAATAGTCCGAAAAATCTTGTCAAATTTGTTTAAGTTTGAAATATCAGGATGGCAAAATTTTTTAAAATGAAGCTTACCGTTTCGAGTTAAAAATCACAGTGTGTACAAAAAACAAGTGCATCGATTAACAACTTTAATAGATTTTTTTCTTGTGATCAAAATTTTTTTATACTAATGTCAATATTCAATGCTTAGCTTTTAGAGTTTTGTTTGCCCAAAAAAGATTTGAGTGCAAAATTATGTGTTCGACATATTAAAAATCAAACAGCATTCATCTTAAAATCTAAAAAAACAATGACATGTGGTTTTTAGAAGCACATGACAAAAAACAAGGTGTGCTTCAAAAAGACGCACGTCCGTCTGTAATTGAATTTTATGAATGTCGATGTATACACCAGTCACATACTTTTTTTGTTTTGTCCACGCTGATAAATTAATGTTTTTATTAACAATAATTATTAAACTTTTTCAGAAAAGTTTATATATTTTTCTGCAGTTATGAAATAATTAGATTTACTAGGAATTAAATTGTTTTAGTTTTTTTAAAAGATCAATTTCATTTTTTTGTAAAAAAAAAGGTTTTGATTAGTTTTATAAACTGTGTCCGTTAAACGTCAGTGTTATATTATTGAATTATTACTATTATTATTATTATTATTATTATTATTATTATTATTATTATTATTATTATTATTATTATTATTATTATTATTATTATATTATTATTATTATTATTATTATTATTAAAAAAAATTATTATTATTATTATTATTATTATTATTATTATTATTATTATTATTATTACTATTATTATCGTCGATTATTGAATAACGAAATATTATATTTTATTTGCATGTGTTCGTTTCTAAAAATTGAAGATGTTTTATGGTAGTAAATCATCTACAAGCAAAGTCAATAGCGACGAATATAAAAATTTCTTATGCTTTTTTATACTGTATTCAGTTAAAAAAGAATTTGCGTTGCGGTTCTTTTTTAAGACGTCGATGTTGTTTTGTACTAATGAAGCTCCTACCCTCTAATATCATGCTCCGGAGCTTCAGTAATTTAAAGCGGAAGAAGCTCTGGAGCTCCAGCCATTTAAAGCAAAAGACTTTATTAAAAGACTTCGTAGCTCTGATTTTAAACCATTTAAACTTATTTAAGCTTGAAATGTTTTAAATTATTTCATTCGCATTTAACTTTTTTGTTTTTCTAAAGGTTAATTTTACCAAAATTGTGACAAATAATCTATCGCATTACTTCTTAATTTAAATTCGTACAAAAAAGGCTGGAGCCTTGAAGCTTCGGGGAACATCACTATTCTTTACAATGTTTTTAATATTAAAAATGGATTGTTACCGGACAATTATACAATTGGTTTCCCAAACTATGTGAAATCGAATCAAAGAGTTCAAGCATTCAATTTCCTTGTTTCCTAAGCATTATGTTTACTGCCTCCTTTGTCATCTACATTCCGTTTGGCTTTTTTACCCCAATAAGTGGTGTCTACTCGTTAAAAAATGAGCATTTTTTGATGCGGACAAAATTAATTAATTCTCTGAAGCGTTTGAAAGTTTCTACTAAACAAAAATTTGCAGAACTAGACTGTAAATAAAATTAATATTCCAGACATTTGTTTGCTTACTGAATATCATTTGGTCTGGTTATGATGCTTGGCAGTCATAATTGAATACAATTATAATATTTATCTAAAAATATCTTGATTGGTAATAAAATATCTTGATAAATCTAAAATATCTTGATTTGATTCAAGTTTTTGATGAAAAATGCACTTTTTAAAACGGCGGTTAAATTTAAAAGTTTGTTTCATATATTAATGTGTTATACATTTTATAATGTGTTATAAATTGTGGCAAAAAGACAATTTAAAAATCTCAAAATATGTGCGGGGTCGATATTTCTCCAATGAAAAATCTCTCTGGAGTAAAATTCTCTTTTTCTTTTTATGCTCCAAAGATTTATCTACTGTCTATATGGGGCCAAAAAACTGATTGAACAGTTTTTTGACTCTTTATTCAATGTGCTTGCGAATAAATATTCGTTACCCAATATTTTTGTTCAAAAGAACTGTGCACGTCATCTTTTGTCGCTTTTCCCAGCGCGAAAACTAGACTGACACTTTATTTTTCCCAAAAAAGGCAGACATATTGCTGGTAGGCGGTTGGTCCGCATAAACATTTTCGTTTTTTTATAATTTTTGAAAGAATGAGGTTTATGAATAGGGGAATAAAACGATGATTTCGTCCATTTGGTTCTATATTTTTTTAATATAAGGAATTCATATCCGCAGTGAAAGATTTTTACGATAAAACTGTATCTATACAGAAGAAGATATTTTTGTTCTTATTCTAATTTAACTTATTAGTTTGCTTTATTTTATTCACCCTGTTTAGCTATGTATTTCTGCAGTCCGGTCTAAATCGATACCAGGGGATAATGGTCTAATCAGAGATAGAGTTGAAGAAAATCAAATTTTAGGAAAACCACGTACAAACCCTAAAGTTAAATTTAAGCTTGCACTTCTTGTATGTGGAAATAAAATTGTATTTTATATTTTGCTTACAAAGGGACCGGCTACATAGGTGACAGCAATCAGTTCATTTTTCTTGTAAACTTAAAAACAAATCTGCGTTTAATAAATTCCAGTTTTTTTATATAAAAATATTTAATTTTGTTGTAATAAACTAACCTACAAAAAAAAATTGAGCAGAAAATAGAACAGAAAGGGGGGTGTTATGAATTATTCTATTCATGTACAGAGAGACAAATCTGTACTACGAAAAACTAAATGAATAAAAATGGCTTTATGAGCTGCGTAACTAATCAAACAAAATCTTTTGTGATAATTTACAAATACCAAATTTTTGCCTGCTTGAAATTATTTTGTATAAAAAGTTTGCATTTATAATGTGTGAGAAGCAATTATAAATTTAAAAAGTTAAAATATGGCTATTACCAAAAGTGCTATATGAACCCAATTTTATGAATCCAATTTCATTTTTATGACTTTTCTACATCATTTTATTCTAAACACACTTCCATTGTGACATTGCTTTTTTTATTGCTCTAAGAGATCTTTCGCTGGTGAAAAAAAAATATATGTAAATGTAACAACCCAAAATAGAAGCGAAAATAACCAGGCACTGAAAAATTTAGACAGTCAAATTTATTAAAAAATTTGGCCGATACAGGAATGGAACCCGTAACCTACTAAATTCGACGCTGGCGTGTTATTCATTACTCCATAAGCCGGACAATAAAAGAGGAAAGATAATTGCCTTTTATTAACGCTTGCACTTTAAGTTTTTACGAAAGGGACACAATGTCACACATTCCCACCAAAAGAAGAGCTGCTCTCCGCTCTTCGATTGAATCCGCGCACCTCCACCAGCCCCAACAAGTCCTTCTATCTACCGCACGGAGGGTACACTGTTATACAAACCCGGAGGTGTGTATCGGCCCCTAAATATGTGACGACCCAAAATGGAGCCGAAAATAACCAGGCAATGAAAAATTTAGACAGCCAAATTTATTAAAAAAACTGGCCGATACTGGAATTGAACCCGTAACCTCCAAAGTCGACTCTGGCGTGCTATCCATTACACCATAGGCCGGACACGGAGTGGTGAAAGATAATCGCCTTTTATTAACGCTTGCATTTTGAGTTTTCACTGAAGGGACACAATGTTTCGCATAAATTTTGCAGTTAGCACATAAAAACTTTAAAAGCGATAGCGGCAAAACTTTTTTGTCAAATGATGTTGCTTTAATAACGACCGGTAACTAAACGAACTGCAGGATTAGCTAAACGTACAAAGTATGCACCAGAAACAAACACTAACGCTCAGAAATATTCATATTTTAACCACAATACAAACCTGCATTATAATTTTAAAATAATGCAACAAAAGTCTTTCGGATTCCAAAAAATACAAAAAAGCTTTCAAACCAGTCCATTGGATTTTATTCCTCGAGTATAATGATCCGGACTGAAACTAAATATGAACCCACTTAAACTAAAGTTGTTGCTCTCGTCATTACTGTCAATTTCAAGTGTAGTTTTAGCTAGCTTCTGTATTTTTCCTGTTATTTTAACAAAATAAAATTCAATTCAATTCAATTTAATTCAAGTCATGTACCAACACCGACTTTTTATTTTCTACACCAATATTAAACAGACTTTATAACCTTGTATTTTGAAGAAAAAAATTCGATATAAAAACTATGTAAGTAACTTTTTTTAAACTTAGGGGGGATTGTTTATCCAGTCCATTTATAGATATAAATAAGAATTTCACACATATTTATTGATATTCATGTATTAACGGAAGCCTATTATTAAACTAAAATTATATTATTCTTTTTTTAAATTATGGTTTTTAACCTATTTGTTGAAACAAAGATTACTGTTTTTTATTTTATTGATGGGCAATTCACATTATACAGTATGATTGTATGTATGTATGTTTTGGGTGGAGGTAAAAATAAAATAACCATTTAATCCACGATATTTCGCGTTGTCGTTTTTTGCTGCAAAGGCAAACATCTTAAAAATCTTTATTCTAAAAATTTATCAGCTCTTTGGAAATATTTTTTGATTAAATAATCCTTTCAAAAGGATTAAACTATTTTAATTGATAGACAACATTAAGCTTTTTATGAATTAAAAAGTCTTAAAGAATTTCGTTTAAAGAATTTTTGTTCATGTTAAAGCGTACTATTACTATTATTCAAAACTTAACTGCATAGTTTATAATTTTAATTGAAATTTTCATCGTAAAAAATCTATTCTGAATGGAGTTCAAAAAAGTTTTAAAATGATACACGTGTACCATTTAAAAATAATTTTTTATCAAGTTCACTATGTACTAAGGGTGCCCAATACTGCTTAATGGAGGTTTTAAAAAATTTAGAAGGGGTAACCATAACTTTGTAGATTTACAACCAATATACCCCCAACAACATACCCCAATTTACACAAAAATTTTTGTAGAAGTGAGAATAGATATGCTTAAAGTTTGGAAATATAACTAAAAAACGAAGAGTTTCTAAGCTTAAGTCCACAAAGTAAAAAAAAAACTTTAAAACAACTAAAATTTCAAAGAAATTCAAAAACACTACGCAACAAAAGTGAAAAATGAAACTAATAACACTTCATATTTTTTAATATTTAAACTGTTTGGCCTATTTAACATATTCCCATACGTAATTGCCTTTTCCTCGGTTTACAACCGTGAAACCGTCGTGCGACCTACATATGTCATACTTCCGTGATACATAATTTTGTGCGCGAGTAGTGCCCAGTGAGCGAGCAAATTGAAATCGTTAAAGCGGTTACGGTGGCAATATGCAGATTTTTGTCACGGATACAGTGTATTACGTAGGATATTTCATGTTGTAAAAATTTGCATATTGCTACCGTACAGCTTTAACCATTTCAATATGCTCGCTCACTGGGCACTATTGGCGCACAAAAAATTATGTATGAGGGAAGTAAAACCTAGGTCATGCGAAGAGTTTACCACGGTAAGGTTTACGTACGACATTTTAGTAAGTAAGTAAGTAAGTAAGTATTTATTAGTTGCAAAGGTTATGTAATATAACACTGAATTTACAACTGGTGAAATGCAAATAAAAAAAAAGAATTACATAAAGTCAAATAAACAATTTATAAATTACACACAAAAATTTGTCATACGAAAATACCACCACCGTGAGACGAAGGTTTTCTTTGTCTTACAAAGGTTTCACGTTGTAACGGGAGAAAAGGCCTTCACGAGAACGTGTTAATAAAGCAAAGATAAGATAATTTACACCAAATGAGCAGTCGTACTTTATAGTGGACCATGTTTTATTTGGCATTATTTTTGTTTATTTCCTAGTTACAGCGCCACCTTAATCAATTGGAAAGGCAAAAAAAATTAAAATGACCGACAGCTAATTTTTGTTATATTTAAGTTTGCTTACTTAACTGGTAAAACTTGACATGTGTTGTGTAGTTTTTATTTTGCAACATTTTATTTATGAGATGTTTTAAATGTCGTATGATATTAAGGAAAAAATTTATATTTTCTTCAAAATTTAAATAATTTCTTATTTTACAAGATACTTTTTTGCAAAATTCATACCAGTTTGGTGGAGTTTTTGTGACATTGCGGGGTTTTGAGACGAAGGATTATTGAAACCTAGCTGGTGAAGCGCATGGGTGGAAGAAGCGAGTGACAAGCTTTTTAATTGATAGTAAATTGATACTTTCACCATTTAACATTTAACTCCGCCATGCTCCCCCTAAGAGCTCTAAGAAAGACACTTGAGATGTTGTGTGTTTTTTTCTCTCGTTCTTTTACAGACCGTGCAGAGTTCTATCCGGTAAATACTTTGCGTTTTTTTGTATAATAAGGTGGTGTTGTCTTTCATGAAGAATACAATTTATTGCTAACAAATTTTATTCAGTGTTCTTTTAAAAATCAAGATGTTTTCATTTTTAAATGTAGGAACCGATGTTATTTTAAAAATATTTTTCTTAATTTTAAAGTTATAAATTATATTAAATTTTAAATAAACCCGTTGTGGGTTGTAAAATTAAGTGCTTATTTTAATTAATAAAAGTGTTCCATAAACCCTTTGCATATCATACAAAGAACCGTTCATCGTATGTTTTGTGTACGGTTTTCGGATAAAGGATGAAATGAATCTTAAAACAAAAGAGGATTAATAAGCATTTTTAAAAATTTTTGATAAGCATTTCTAAACATAATAGGAAAAAACGCTAAAAAATTTACACCATATTAAAATATATTTAGATGCTTGCAAAAATTTTAAATTAGCTTAATGTGTAATTTTCAAAAATTTAACTTACTGTAACTGAAATAATTTAAAAATAAATAGTGTAGCTTTATTTACTAACTTTATAATATCGAGTTTTTTATAGTTTTTAGTTAACTATATATGGGCTTTTTAGATTTTCAATTTTTATCTGCGATTCATCTAAACCTTAGCAAAATAATCACCCAAAAATAAATTTCGAAACAATAAATTAAATTATTTTTATTTTGTAAAAAAATTTTGATTTTGCAAAAAGCTTAAAGTCTATATATAATGAGCTTTTTTGCGTCTTTTGGTCGTGTGAATTCGATCCTAATCCTAAAAAATTAAACAAAAAATGTAAAATATTATATACATTTTAAAAATACAGAGTTTATTTTTAAAAAATAAATAAAACGTATTCGTTATGTATATTTTTTATAAAAAAAATTGGTTTGGGCTTAGATTTAGATTTCGCTTAGGCTTAGGTAAAAGTTTTAGCGATTTTTATTTTCGGCTCCAAATTCCCAACTTACGAGTCCAATTTCCCAAATCCCAATCTACGGCTTCAAGTTCTCTAGTTTTGGCTCCGAATTCCAGCTCCAAGTTCCCTCGGCTCCATGGACCCTAAATCAGTTTTATATTTTATAGTTAAATTATCTAGTATTATACTATAGGTAAATCAAACCTACCTAGCTGACCTCGAATATTTGCAGTTTTGAATCGACTATTTAACAGTTCAATCATTTAAAATTTTCACCAAAAACGGTTTAAACTTACGGATTAAATCACATCTGTTTACAATTATTTTTCAAATATTACTAAATTTTAAACAAAAATGCAATTTTTTAAAAGACTAAAGTTGACTAATTTTGATTTAGTGAAAAGATGGGAATTAAAAAAATAAGCATTCCAATTCTATCGTTCTAATGGACAATTCAAGTGTTGCATACAATGTAGGTCAAATTGTAAAAAAAGTCATAACCGCAAAATGTTAATTAGTTCGCTCATGTTTCGCATACAAACTTACGAAGTCAGCCAGCTATAATTCAACCATGGGAAATTTTTTGCTGCTAAGTAAAGCGAAAAAATAGTTTTTTTTTCATTTATAAAAATTAAAAAAAAATGACATACTATGTGGACTGCTGTTTTAATTTATTGCTGATTAGTTGGCAGATTAATAGATAATTATTAATAGACTATAGTTGTTTATTTGCGTCAAATTCGCTAGCCCTATGACCATATACAGAAATTTTAGACTGAGGCCACAAGTAAGGAAAATTTTTTAACCACTAGAAATTTGTTCACATGTGTAGACGACGAATTCCTCCAATTAGTAAAGAAAAACCCAGACGATAACCACACACAAGTAAGAGCAAAATAAAATACAATACAATACAAAAAAAGAGCAATACTTTGCTCTTATAAAAAATTTATCACGTGCGTTCACAACTATTATCGGCAGTCAAATTGCGTTTGCAATCGTCCCTGTGTTCGCGTTTTTTTTTCTTCAAAAACTAAAACACCTTTCTGTTAAACTAAGTCAAAAAAAAAACGTTGCGATTCAACACTTTCGTTGTGGGACACCTATTCACAAAACAGCTTCATTTTACAAGGATCGCCGATGAATTCTAATTACTGTTTACTATTCAGCAGCCACTAGAATATTTTTTTAATAAAATTGAAAATTTAAATACCAATTTTTCTACACTACTGCACTCCCAAATTACCGGCTATATGTTTTGGTGATAAGCATTTACTATGCAGTTCAATAACCTTTAAAAATGCCCACCCTCTCTCTCCCACCGCATCTCTCCCAAACTAAAATGTATTCTGTTTAAGTTGTTCAGGTAAAAAAAATCGATAGATCTTTTTTAGAGTGTCCGGCAATGTATATGACGCAGTATAAAATGAATAAAAAATGCGAAAATATTGCTTGGCCATAATTTGTTCATGCGCTAGCGTCACTTGCGAATCAATTTTTTGTATTGTTTTTTTTTGTTGAAATTTTCTTAGATGTAAAAAACTTCCTTTAATGCTTTTCCAAATTAATATCAAGTAAACTTGGATAGTTTTAAATTACCCATGCAACTAACAAAGCTATAAATGAAAACATTCGGGTTCGTAAAATCTTCACATGTTGTTTCCTTTGTTTTCAAGGAATTACAAAAATTTAATTCGGTGCGACGCTTTGGTGTATGGTCGTATTCGTTCATTTATATAATATTTCATAAACACGTTCTACAATATAACAAAATAAGCTAGATTTGCTGATATTTTTTTAAAATTAATACATATAGATATCGAACAGATATTTAACGGATATTGAACGCACTGTAACTTGGAATATCGCAATATTATTTTTTTATGTAGAAAATGGGAAAGTCAATGGAGACGAGAAAACTTAGAGCTGGCACTTGGAGCCAAAAATTGGAAAATTAGAGCGGGAAGTGGAAAACTAATAGCTGAACGATTAAAATGCTAAAACCTATTCATAAACCGAAGCCGAAGCCTAAACCTAACTCCAAAGCCAAAACACCTTTTTTCTTTCGGCTTCAGCTGCCTATTTTCGAGACTCCACCAAAATTTTCTGACGGCTCCAATTTTTTTCCCTACGATTCCAAAGATCCAACAATTAAGGCTGGTTCATACTTATGACAAAACGTCCTTTGGACAAAGTCCAAAGGACAAAAGTCCTTTGGACTTTGTCCAAAGGAAAAATACAGCGTCAAAACGTCCTTTGGATTTCGACCAAAGGACAAAATCCAAAGGACAACGTGTTCATACTTTTTGTCCTTCGGACTTTTTCCTTTGGATTCTGTCCTTTGGACAAAGTGCAAAGGACAAATTCTAAGTAGCATTCATACTTCGTCCAAAAGAAAAAGTCCAAAGGACGTTTTGGCTTGTCCAAAGGACGTTTTGGCTTTTCTAAAATTGTCCTTTGGACAAAGTCCAAAGGACGTTTTGTCATAAGTATGAACCAGCTTTTATTGTACCAAAACACAAGTATTATTATTTGGAATCGGTGTAACAATTGAAAAAAAAAACTACAACTTGAAATCCCATGTAATAATAATAATGATACTGTTTTTTCAATATTATAATTTTTAAACTGTGAGTTTTTTGCAATATCAATTAGAAAGCTGTGTCTAATAAAGTTTTTTTTTTCGTTTAGGAGTTTTTATAACATTTTTAATTTGATTATGCTAAATTCTTTAATATTTTTTTAATTGCTGTACATTTTTTTATAAAACCATAAGAAAACAAATTTTTAAATTTGTCAATGTTACGTGTTTTAGTTTTTAATATAGTTTAAAAAATTTTTTATATATAATATTATATTACGTCATATGATAAATGCGGTGGTATGTTTAACTTTTATTCGCTTTTTGAAGGCGAACTGTTTAATCCCTAGCGCTTTGAATATTTTATGAGCCATTTCCAAAAAATTGGAGGTACTTCGTTAGTGAATCTTGTTCAGTGAATAAGCTTTCAAAAGAAAATAGACAACTTCTCGCTTAAACAGCTTCCAACGATTTTTTTGGCTGACGAAATTATATTGTGGATAAAATGTGAATAGTTATGCCTTTTTATAGAGAAAATAGACAAGTTTCGTATTGTTATTTTTATCACAAGTTTTAAAAGTATATTTATATTGTTATTTTTTTCGAAGGTTATTGATTTTGGGTAACCAATATTATATTTATGATAAAAAATAAAGAACTTAAACGTGTTAGGCCGTAAACTATAAAAACACTTCCTTTAACACTGAAAACAAATGTGCTTTAGTTGTGAGTTTAACCTGCCGTCCATACCCAGAGAACATATTTGGATTGAACATGGTTTTATCTTTTTGTTGATGCTTTTACGAAAATAAACATTAATAATCATATAAATATAAATCCAATCAAACTTATAATATGCGTTTATTTTTTACACAACATATTTTCACTTAAAATTTATTTTAAGTTTAACTTTTCGTCCGATACTTACTCAAAGTTCACTGTGTAAAGCGCCTTATGTTGAAGTAGTGTCAATTATGTGTCATTCAAACAAAAATAGTTATAGGTTTTATAAAATTATTTAAAATGGGTTTGATTTGATCTTTAAAAAAACAGCCAATCGTTTTATTATGTTTATTTTTGATTTCGAATAGAAAATAATTTCATTAAGATTTAAACAAACAAAAGTTAATATTTTGAGCAGTAATCTCAGTGCTTAACTTTTTTCATTACTCAAGTTAATATTAATACAATTATCAATTTAATTTGTGAAATCTCAATTAAATATCGTCAAAAAGTTTTAAATTAAATAAACTTAATCTAAAAGAACAGTGGCCAATAACACAATATAAGGGTGGCCGAAATAAACCCACTTTTGAAAAAACTTGTTGACAGTAAATTTATTTTTTTTGGTTATATTTTGAGCAACAACGCTGTATTATCACAATCCAAGTGGTAAATCAAATTTATATTCTTATAGGCACCTTGCACTGGAACTCGGTTTATACATGAAATATGCAATATACATAAGTTTCACCATAATGGATAATTACCGTACTCTTACTTATCTTCTGTAGTATGCAGAGCAACGGACCGAAAGGGCGCGAAATTTCGATCGGTAGATCTGCATACTACAAAAGATAAGTAGGAGTACGGTAATTATCCATTATGGTGACGCTTATGTATATTGCATACTTCATGTATAAACGGAGTTCCAGTGCAAGGTGCCTATATATAATATCGGTCGTATTTAGTAGTGATGGCCGGAACTGCGACACCCCCGGAACACCGGAACCGGAATTGATACTTTCCAAAAATCCGGAACAGGAACCAGAACCGCAATTGATACTTTCCAAAAATCCGGAACAGGAACCGGAACCGGAATTGATACTTTCCAAAAATCCGGAACAGGAACCGGAACCGGAACCGGAATTGATACTTTCCAAAAATCCGGAACAGGAACCGGAACCGGAATTGATACTTTCCAAAAATCCGGAACAGGAACCGGAACCGGAATTGATACTTTCCAAAAATCCGGAACAGGAACCGGAACCGGAATTCCAAATTTTGCCCGGAACATCCGGAACCCGGAACCGGCACTGCGTTCAAACTACGAAACCCCCCGAACACCGAAACCGGAACCGGAACCAGAACCGGAATTGAGATTTTCCAAAAATCCAGAACAGGAACCGGAACCGAAATTCCAAATTTTTCCCTGAGCATCCGGAACCCGAAACCGGAATTGTCCATCACTAGTATTTAGGCTGCTTTCGCCAAACTTTGATCTCCGGAATAAATAATGAGTTTCTGAAATAACTTCGTTAGCGTAAGAATCATAAAAGTGTATCTTCCGTCTCTTTAGGGATCCCATACATAACAATTTTTTTTGAAAACAACCGCCCACTCTCAATTAACTGACGTTTGTATTTTGTTGGTTTCATTAGCTTTTTTATGTCATTTAAACTCTCAAGAAAGTGGTATTGCCAATAATAGTGAAAGTTTGAACTTGAGAAAATCTTTAAAATTTAATTTTTTTATAATTTTACCAAAAACGGATTTTCTCCAGAAGGGTTCAAAAAACATCTGAAGTCCAACTGGATCAATCCGAAATTACGATTTATACAATGATTTGTATAAATTATAGTTTAAAAAAAATCGGAATTTTTTATCAATAGCTGAACATGAGATTATTTTTAATTATTCGTAAATGGAATTTTTTACCCAACAAATTTTTTAAATATAAATAATGTTTCGCATTTGTTTCAATGGAAGGACATTTGCGTATACAGCTAAAAGTCGGTGTTTTAAACCCAGTTCGGGTCACGAAGCAAAGTTTAAAGTAATATTTGCTAAATGTTTTGTAATTTAATTAATCCAAAATAGTATTATATTATTTGGCAAATATTAAATATTAATTAAAACGAAATAAATTTATTATTTAGCAAATATTACTGTAGACTTTGCTTCAAGACCTATTTTTCCAATTAAATTGAAAAATTGGGGACTTGGAGCTGGGCTTGTACCAGCGACCCTTTCCTCACCGTGGGAACGGTCTGCCACTGAGCTACCCAAGCCACAGGAATATTTGTCTAAATCACTCTTTTAAAGCCGTTGTTGAACAACGTCGCGCTGTTATTGTTTATTGTTTATTTGTGCGACCTGCCGTCCGGCCGGTTGATACTAAAAACAAAATACTAAAACAAAATACTAAAAAAATTATTATAAGTTTATAAATTTTTAAAGTTCAAATTGCAGCAAAACCACTGCAATAAAGCGATTTTCAGGAATTTTAATTAGCGGTTATTATGAAATCTAAAGAAAACGTGCGTCATTAAGACCTCTATTTTTATTATAGTATGGTATAGTTGATCCCAGGTCCGCTATATAAACAACCGTTTCTAATCGATTTTATAATCAACGTTGCTTTAGATCAATATTTTGATATTATGTAAGAATCGGTTAAATCTAACTGGTTAGATCTTCATATTTTGGTTCTGACTCCAAATTTTAAAACATCAAAACAGCTACAGTGTTCGCATTGTTTATTAGTATCGATGGAATTATTTTTGCATTTTTGTTTGTATTAGAATTATGGGTAAGATATTCAAGGTTTAATTATGTAGAATATCCCTTTGCAGTTTTTGCTAAATGAAACCGAACGAAATGGAAACCGTGACAGTTTAGAACCAATTTAAGCATTAAACTGTAGTGATGGGCAGTTCCGGTTCCGGGTTCCGGATGTTTCGGGCAAAACTAGAATTCCGGTTCTAGTTCCTGTTCCGGATTTTTGGAAAATCTCAATTCCGGTTCTGGTTCCGGTTCCGATGTTCCTGGGCTTTCGCAATTTAATAGGGAGTTCCGGTTCCGGGTTCCGGATGTTCCGGGAAAAATTTAGAATTCCGGTCCCGGTTCCCGTTCCGGATTTTTGGAAAATCTCAACTCCGGTTTCGGTTCTGGTTCCGGTGTTCCGGGGTTTCCGCAGTTCCGCCCATCACTATTAAACTGCAATAATATCCACTATGTGTGATTTCTAAAATTACAACAACAAAAAACTATTAATTACACAAAGTGAATGGATTTTGCATGAAAATATGTAAGTATCTATTTTCGTCGCACTGGATATGCTATTGAAAAAAATTAAATTTTGTTTGCTTTAGTTTCATAAAACGAACTTTTCAGATTTTTCAGAACTGCCGGAGAATTACGGTTGAGTGATTAAAAAAAAGAACTTTAATCAATGAAAACAAACACAATAATGATTTACATACCGTATTTATTATAAATAGTCAGTTCATGAAATTAAAAATTTGTTTTGATTGATAGTTATATGGTCCCTAAATTCAAATTTTATGGAGTCTCACGACGGTTAATTTAATGTACACAAAGGTCTCGAGAAGAATTGAAAATAATTCGTATAAGACCATGAAAAATAAGAATAAAAAAAATATGCACAACCAGCTGTTGTACCGTATTTATTATAAATAATCAGTTCATGAAATTAAAGTTTGTTTTGATTGGTAGTAGTAATATTGTCCCTAAATTCAAATTTATTAAGCACTTGTATAATCGAGCCGTTGTGCGATTGTTATTTGGTCCCCGCATGCTTATAAATTAGAAAGTTCAATTTAAGTTTGTTTTTTAATTCCTCTTACAAGCTTACATCAGGTCGAGATTTGCACGTAATATTGGCGCGAGGTCCTAACGGAGGGCTGGTGGGAGGCAACGGGAAATTAGCGTATAGAGATAGGCCGATAGAGGGACGCCATTGCCCAATTCTTATTTTGCATCAACGCAAAGGGCTCCCTGAGGAGTTGACGAAGTCGCTTCCATTAATCAGGAAGCGTCCGAGCTCGGGCCAACTTTCCCATTTTGAGGAGAAAGATTTGGGGTCTTCGCGTAAACTTATCGCTGTCTCCATTCCGCTATATTATGATTATCGGTAAACTGGCAGACAGTGAGATATAAGTCGGTAGGTAAAAAAAAAATGATCTCAAGCGAAATGGCTGGACATGCGCCTTTTGTGTTGGTTTGGAGGATTCATAGGGTAAAATAACTAAAAATTAATGTTTTAAAACTTAAAAAACGGATTTGTCACTAGTGATGTTTCCGGAATCTCCGAGCTCTGGAGCGGAGCTCCGCTTGTGTAAGCTCCGGAGCTCCGCTTTATTTTGTACTAACTTCACAAATAATTAAAGGTGATGCCATAGATTAATTCGTCAATTTTTTTTGTAAATTTTTTTTCTTTTCAAAACTTATTTGAAACACTAGAAATACTTATTAATTTTATTAATTAATTAATTAATTTTATTAATTAATCTTATTAATGCTAATAGAGTAACTTCAAATGTATTTCAAGATTAAATAAGCTTTAAATGGCTCATTTAAGGGGTGGAGTTCCGGAGCTCCGGAGCTCCGTCCGCTTTAAACGGACAAAGCTCCGGAGCATGATATTGGAGGGTAGGTACATCACTATTTGTTTCTCTAGCATCGAACCGGTTACCATCAAGATCGTTCCGAGAACGTTGTCCTTTTTTTAAAAAAATCGTCATTTTTTAGGATATTTATATGTTTTACATTTTGTATGACACTGTCTTAGATTTTATTATGTTTTTTATTCTTTTTGTATGAGACAATTTTATTGTATTCAACCATTGTATTTACCTTCAACCAAAGACCACCCATTGCCTCAATTAATAGTATATTTTGCGACTTATGTTTTTCATTGGCGCCAGCAACATTAAGACACTAAGAAATCAAACGCGGCTTGTATTTGCGTTTCAGAAGCAATAAAATCTAGAAGGGGTTAAGGCCCAGTTCACATTACACCTAAATTATTAAAAAAACAAAGCCAAAAATTTGGTTTTTGCCGATTTGAAAGTGTTTTTTTTTTAATTTTAAGAAGCGTGACTTTTAAAACTTAGAGCTGGAACATGGAGCCGGAAAATAAAAATTTGAAGCCGGAAATAGAGATCTTAAATCCGAAAATTTGAAACTACTAAAGCCTTTATCTAACATTAAAATTAAGCCTTAAATTATATCCAAAACCAATTTTTTTTACTTTCGGCTCGAAGCTCCCATTGTTCCGGCTTAAACTTTTTAAAACTTTCTGACGGCCCAGATTGTGTCTCTGAAGAGTGTCCGTATCCGTGTGCCGGGTCAAAACATCAAAAGTACTGGAACAATTTCCAGTACCCAAGACAATAAAACCCGGAGTTTTTTTGTTTTAAGACACGTGTTGGATGTGCGCCGCCAAATCTGCCGCCAAACTGCTGTCAAATAGCCGCCAAACCGCAGCCATTTCAAAACTAAGATTTTAACTCAGTTATATGTAATTAAATAATGTTAATCTCATATTTACATCTTTAAACATTTTTTTACAGTACAAAAAACTGTTAATCTTTTTTTTTTATTTTACAAAAAAATTAAAAACAAAACCTAGTTTGTTTTTTTTCAAGGAGATCTCTTTTTTAGAAAGTTGCTGAGCAGACTATAGCCTATTGCGCCGTGGGGCATTTTGCTACAGCAGCATAGCTATCAATATAAAAGCAGTTTCCAATTTTCACCGCGCGCCGCGCGAACTTTTAAGCGCGCAATATAGGCTAACTCGGTTTTATTCGACTTTTTTAAATTGACTTTTTTAGGTTAAGCCTATACGTTCCTAAGCCTAAGCGAAGCCTTAAAAACAACCTAAACTTTAACAAATAGCTGCGTGAAGAAAGTTTAGGTTGTTTTTTAGGCTTTGCTAAGGCTTAGTAACGCCAAGAATGCCGCGTAAACTTAATCTTAAAAAAAGTCGAGTAAAAAAGTCGAATAAAACCGAATTTGTATTTATAACACATGTTTGTAAATTTTAAAGTTAAAAAAATAAACTATGAATTAGTTAAAACCGTCTTATTATAAAATTTTTTTTACTTTAACGCCATAGTTCTTAAATGGCGGCAGTTTGGCGGCGGTTTGGCGCCGGTTCTTGAAGACAATAAAACCCGGAGGTTTTTTTGTCTTGGGGAGACTTTCAAAGAAATCATGCTTAATTTTTTGATCTAGCCATCATCAGAAAAAATAAACTAAAATGTCTGATATCAATTTTTTTTCAACTTTTGAAATGTTTATTTAAGTGATGAACATTCTTTTACCCATTCTTGTGTAAAATTACAATTGAAATGCCTTTTAGTTTTGTGGGATTTTATTACAATTATTTATTACATTATTTTTCATGTATTTCTAAGGTCAAAGAAAGTACATGTCTGGTGTATTAAGCATTTTTCTTCAAAATACAGTGTTCGTCCTAATCAAAACACAAACGTGAGTAATAATTTTCTTTGTTTTTTAAATTTTCATTTTTTTGAAATAGACTTAGAAAAACATTTCGTTTAAAAAAAGCAAGCGTTCGACTTTAATATGCTTTTATGACGATAAACACTGCGTGACACAGCATACGTATACGTGTATTTTATTAGATTATCCTCTCTTAGACATTATATACTGTATTCCATAAATTTATAAGATAATTTAGTAAAATTACTTTGGATTTAGGGTTGTTGGATCCTAAGAAACCTGGAACCGAGCGGTTTTTAAAGTCAATTACGACACCTTAGTTAAAACTATTGCGTGTATTTTAAGCTAGCCTAAGCAAAAACCTTAAGATCAAGTTAAAAACAAACTAAATTAAAAAATTTTAATTTTAAATAGCTCGAAAATTGCTCGCCTATAAGTTCTTTAGGTTCTATCGACCCCGTACCTCACCTTGTGAGATTGTACGCTAAATAAAACAAGGTCTAAATAAGCATTGCTCTAAAGAAAGTGTCTTACAATAACTACTGATATTTCAAATAGGTTTTTTATTAGCAATAACGGTTGCCATTTATGACTGTGACTGTTTTCACAGACGAAAAATTGTGTTAGTCATTTGTTTTTATTAACACCTAAATTTACAAAAATGTTTTAAATAACTATGTATGTATATTTTTAATATCTACATAATTATCTCTAAAAAACTACATACTTATAAATACAGTTCACTATATTTTGTCGATAACCGAATATAAATTCTATGGCACTAAGAGAGGAACAAACATACGTAATAGACACATAGCGCAAAGTTTTTGTGTTCCTAATAATCCAAAAATTGGTGTAAAAATGTTTTAAACTGACTGCCATGATCAAAATGAAGCTTTATCGTTTATGTTTTTGCTTTCTAAAAGCCATAGTTTACGGTTACTGATTTAATAAAGTTCGCATCCTAATTGAATAAACTCCCAACAACAACCTGATTTTAAAGAACCCTTAAATAGCGGGTAAAATTAAGGATTTGCGGTCATACATTTCGCTCCATGGGGATCGAAGTGGCAGGATCTAAAAAAAAGGCGTGGTTCACATCCAACTGGTCAGTTTGGGGATCTAAAAAAAGGGCGTGGTTAACATCCAACTGGTCAGTTTGGGGATCTAAAAAAAGGGTGTGGTTAACACCCAACTGGTCAGTTTGGGGATCTAAAAAAGGGCGTGGTTAACACCCAACTGGTCAGTTTTGGGATCTAAAAAAGGGCGTGGTTAACACCCAACTGGTCAGTTCGGGGATCTAAAAAAAGGGCGTGGTTAACACCCAACTGGTCAGTTTGGGTATCTAAAAAAAGGGCGTGGTTCACATCCAACTAATCAGTTTGGGGATCTAAAAAAAGGGCGTGGTTAACACCCAACTGGTCAGTTTGGATTTAGGTAGGGTCGATGGAGGCGAGAGAACATGGAGCTGGAACTTGGAGCAAATAATGTGGGGAACTTTTAGTATTTAATTAGGAATTTCAAGTCAAAATTAAAAAATCGCTAAAACGTTTACCTAAGCCTAAGCAAAGCCGAAATCTATTCCCAAACCAAGTTTTTTCTTAAAGACTCCAAGTTTTCAGGCTCATGGCTCCAAGTTCCCAAGAAATTCCGATGGCTCCAAATTCCCTGCTTGTGGGTCCTGAATATTGAAATAAAATAGTAAAAATAGGACGTTGACTTGATCTTTTAAGTCGAGATTAAATTTAAGCCGGGTTAAAACTTAAGCATTTTTATTAATAAGCATTAATCTTGAACTAAAAAACAAATCAAAATGTAGAGTCAAATGTAAATAATTCAATAATTTGTTTATTTCGCTAACTTCGCAAACAAATTGTACACATAAAAATACCATTAATTTAAAATCATTGTTTCACAGCATAATATCTTTCCGCTAGGAGTAAATCATGAACCTTCAGTGCGCGAGACTTCCTTTCTACGATTACGTGACAACTTCAAATCGTAACCTCGACTTTAAAAACATGGTGCTATTGGATTAAGACTTTTAAAATCGAAGCACAAACAAAGCAAAACAAACGAAAGTCTACAAATTAAAGTCAATGAGAAAAATCCGTGTATTAGAAAAATATGAAGTTATTTATCGTCAACTGAAAAATCAATTTATGCGGAATTCACATCCAGTGTCGTAATTTATATATACAAAACTCTTTATTTGAAAGTACAGCATGGCTTAAAAGCTAAATTTTATTTGACATATTTTTTGGTATATTTTGATATATTATAGCTTTATATAATAAATTTTTAGCAATCTGAATGGAGCAATCAAACAGTCACAATTAATTTAAAAAGAAAAAAATAGTAAACCCATAAAATTGTTTTCTAGATTTACAAAGATTAGTATAAGTATAAAGCAATTAGTACAAACAAGAATATAAAACACAAGAGGATTTCTGAATGTTAGTAAACTTGTGACCAAATTTTTTACAAAAAAAGTCTAATATGAAGCACTCTCTATCTTTTCTTTATTTGAATTTTTTTTTTTTTTGCACAACGCCAAATTATTGTCGCTTTACAAGTATAAGTTACTGTAAGCTAAACAAATGGTTTTTACTTTTCAAACAATTTAAAAGTTATTTAAAGATAAAACTTCGATTTTGTGGTATACTACCCCTTTACTTACTTTTAAAAATTATAAATCCATTTTTTCATGATATATGTTCACATAAATTTTTCCAAAGCACATATTTCATGCACGGATTTTAATTTAAAGATAAATTCTATGAGGGTGAAAATAAAGGAGTTGTAAAGTAACCACTCGTTTTTTGAGAAAATATCACGTGCAGAGAAACACATGACGCAACTAAATAATAATTGGTTACATAACCGCTGAAAACTTTTTTTTTCAATTTTTCCCGCTCAGGGGTTTAATGTTTATTTCTTCCTGGCGTAGGGCGGTTACGCCCTTAATTTCAGCCTGGAAGACTTTAGCTTTAGTTGCTCCCACCTGCCTCCAGTCTTCCGGAGGCAGGTCTAAGAGCCGTCCTTCCTTACCGCGGTAAAAAAAGGGAATTTAAAAAAATTCGTTTCAATTCGTTTAGTTAAAAAACCCACAACCACATAATTTTAATATTGGTCCTCTCACATCCCCTATACAGTTTAACGTGGTCACCTAAATCTTATTCAGTCATAGTCGTGGCGCTTTTGTTGGTTTTTTCGGAAAACTCCGATTTTAGGAGCTCCGGAGCAACCCCCAGAGCTTCACGGCTCCGCCCTATTTTTGTATTAACTTCAAAATTGGGTTGCATAAAAAAAATTTTTAGGTACACCATCCAAATTCAATCTATGTACCTGTCATTTGTTCATTTATCTAATGAAAAATTTATTAACTGATTTTAGCTGTTTCCGTTTTACTTGAAAGTTTTCCTTTTAGTATGTTACTGCAAATTTGGTTAAATTTTACTGTATCTTAAAAATTCTTAAATCAACCGGAACAGGTAAAATTAACCGACACAGCGTAACTATATTTGATTTTACGTTTTTTATTGAGTATCAAAAGAATATAGCAAATGTCTTTTAGTTGCGGTAATGCTGTAATAAAATTGGGAACGGCCCATTTCGCTCCCGCCACTTCGCTCCTGACCCATTTCGCTCCCAGGAAATTTTTGCAAATTTATTATTTTTTGCTGGGACCAACCTCGCTCTTGGCTTATTTCGGCCAATTTTATAAATTTATAACAACAAAGATTTGTTTGATTTTTAGGTTTCGCTTAGGCTTAGGAAAATGCAGGGTTTCCATCTTTAAGAGCGTCGCAAAAAATGCGTTCACAAAATTTGCCAGGAGCGAAATGGGCCGGGACCGAAGTGGCGAGAGCGAAGTGTCCCCAATTCATTAAAATTACAAAATTCACTTTTTAATGACTAAAATAGCTTTCCTTCGGATACCGTCAGGTCCAAACCTTTGATATAGTAAAAAATTTAAAGGTAAAAGTATATATAATTTAAAAAAAACACAAACGAAATTATAATTGTTAAATACCCGGTGTAACTCAAGCGTAAACAACCAAAAATACTGTAACTGAGTAGTTCGTTAACAAATTATTTGTTAAATCGAGATTATTACCAAAGTACCTACATTCGTCGGCCTACTTTTGCTTAAAATCGTCAAAAGTGTGTCTAAAAATTTTCAGCTTACGCCTATTGATGTACTTTAATGCTTTAGTGTGGATCTTTCAAACCCTAATCTTTTTATAGGCCAGATGGTGCCTCTCCAGTTTCCTTAATCAGCTGGAATATTTTATTATCAGTATTTTTTGTTTATTGTAATTTATAAATCATTATTTACGCATTTTTGGTGAATATTTATCAACCTATCGGCAAAAAACTAGGTGTGACACCTTTTTTCTGGTTTTACTGAAGCAAAATCGGCGTTTAAATTCACCATTACACTAGTAAAAAAGTTTTTTGGGTCCACAACACCACTCTCAACAAAAAAAATTCTCAACTAATTTTGTGAACCATAAGGACACAGCACTTAAAATGGTCGGTCAATATTTTTAACTATTTTTTTTAAAAAAAAAGTGTTTGTTATATAGTTCATAGAATTTAAACTATAACAAATAAATTAACTTAATACAGTAAATAAACAAATAAATTACTTGATCAGCTGCATGTACCGCGAGTTTTTTTTTGACTGTCGATTTTTTAACTTATTGCCGTTATTTACTTTATTTGCGCATTATCGCGACGTGACGATGTGTAAAATGCAAAAAATAATCTTTTGAGCTTTATAAAAATTAGTCAGATGGAAACATCGTCCAAAATCAGTTTCCATATCGTCCCGAACGGATTACAAAACGTATTTATATTAAATTTAAAACTCGGCTTTTTGATAATGACGGCTATGATCCCATAGTATTAAAAAAGTGGTTTGTTCAAACTAATACAAAAATTTGATTTGTGAAAGTAGCTGCTTTAAACAAATTTTTTTATAGCATATGTCGCACTGTAGTGACACATCCATAGAGATGATCACGTAACAAAATTAATCACTTATTTCAAAAAATTTGGAAGATTTTATTCTGACCACAAAATTTTTATAATAAGTAACGCTATTAACGCAGTTTTATTTCGATTGAATGGTATTTTTATCTGTAGCCTCGTACTGGAAAAGTAGACATTTTGAGGTTTTAAAGGAGAAACATTATTTATTAAGCCACATGGTTTCTAATCAAACTTTTTATTGCAAACGTGTTATCTTAAGTACTCTGTATTTTTTAAGTATAAACATTGAATATAATTTCACGAAATATAATGATTATTAGTAATGGGCAGAACTGCGGAGCCCCCGGAACACCGGAACCAGAACCGGAACCGGAATTGATATTTTCCAAAAATCCGGAACAGGAACCGTAATACCGGAATTCAGATTTTCCGAAAATCTAGAACAGGAACCGGAATTCCAAACTTTGCCCAGAACATCCGGAACCCGGAACCGGAACTGCCTATAAAATGGCGAAACGCCCGGAACACCGGAACCGGAACCAGAACCGGAATTGATATTTTCCAAAAATCCAAACAGGAACCAGAATACCGGAATTCAGATTTTCCGAAAATCCAGAACAGGAACCGGAATTCCAAATTTTGCCCAGAACATCCGGAACCCGGAACCGGAACTGCCTATAAAACGGCAAAACGCCCGGAACACCGGAACCGGAACCAGAACCGGAATTGATATTTTCCAAAAATCCGTAACAGGAACTGAAACCGGAATTGAGATTTTCCAAACATCCGGAACAGGAACCGGAACCGGAATTCCAAATTTTGCCCGGGACATTCGGAACCCGGAACCGAAACTGCCCATCACAAATGCTTATACATCGACGCCTGGGGCACTAGTAAAAAGAAATACAGTTGACCGCCAGTGAATCTCTATTTGGAAAAATTACAGTTTAAGACCATTCTTTAATTAAATAAAAAAATCACGAATCTATAAACACAACAAAAAAATATTTTTTATTTGCAATAAAATATATAGTTAGATTAAGTTCCAAATAGATCATAAGAAATTTTGCTCACAGTTTACTATTTCTAAAGAGAAATTCTAGCAAAAGACGAAACAAAGAATATTTTTTCGCTCTTCCCGTTGAAAATTAGTAACTTTTATAAAAAGGTAAGGAATTAAAATTTAAACCACAAGAGAATGTGTATTACTGAATGAAATTACTTAATATGTAATTTAGTAAGGAAAAAAAGTGTCACACAAGTACCCCAGTACCTAATGCGTAACTTAGAAAAAAACTGGTCGTTTTTCACATGAACTGAGGTTTAACTATGGGCAATAGAGCATATACGAGAATAAAATTCAGGTGAGGCGGCAATTTAGCATCTACGTGCAAAAAATCAGCTCCAAATATTTACCACAGGAGAAAATTTTTGGGGGACCCCCAAAAAAAAAACAAAACAAAAAAAAGTTAAGCAAATTAAGCTTATTAGTATGAAATTCAGGTATGTTTAGCAAAAGTTTTTAGGTTTTTAATATCAGAAAAATATGGGTAATATTTTAGTTATGTAAAACCTTTAGATTTTTAATTGGCTAAAAAACTATTAAAGGTTTTGTTGATTTCGATAACGCCATCAACAACGGTTAACCGCGCAGTGACTTAATCCATTTAATATAAGGGAAAGAGCGCTCCGCGCTCTTCCTTGATTAGTCAAATTTATAATAAAATATTTTTTTCATTTTTAACTGCTTTCTTATACACATCGCGCTAAATAATAAACTTTTATTTCATTTCACTAATTTTTTATTTTTTCAACACAAATAAATTATGAATTGTTTTTAATATAATTTAGCGATAAATTTAACGTATATTTTTTGAAAATAATTCTATCTTGTTTATTGTTAAGCGTTATTTTGTTATTTGGAATTTTTTTTCTCAACCCAAAAATGTCCTCTATTACACCATAATTTTTCAAATCTGCGGTTTCGCAGTCAATCTTTGGCAGAAAAACTAAACAAAATTATGGTAAATAAGTATTTTAATATTTTTAAAAGAATGTTTTCTAATTTATTGTTTTTTTTAAAAATGCTTTATTTGCCATTGTAGCAACTGCATTTTAACATTTAATAAATAGTATTTCCTTAACCAGAAACAGTCATTAGCATTATTTTAAATATTTGGTTTGATAGATGGATGACTGCCTACTTCATTATAATGAACTATTTGTTTGGCACTAAATATTTTTTTTTTTAAAATCTACTTAACTTTTAAAATAATAATAGTGGTTGTACATGGATTAGAAGAATAAAAAAACCATATATAATAAACAGTATCCATTAAATTCAAAATTATAAAAAATAAAAAACAAAACACGAATTAACGAAATTTTTTTTCGTTTTTTTCACTTTTTGTTTATGTTGTTCAATTTTTTATAATAAAAAGTGCTATATAGTAACTGTTGCTAATTTTACTTTATTTTTTAAGTTAAACTTACGCTAAAATTAAAGTCTGTTAAGCTGTAATCTTTGGTTGAATGGCTTTTTTTAGTATGCACATCGCTTTAAACGATAATTTTCGTGCGTCAAAACCAGAAATTTTTTTCGTTATCAGAATTTTTAATTATTTTCTCAAAAAGTTCAGTTTCAATATATAAGTTATATGTAATTGATTTATGTTCCCAGACAAAAAATATCTAGCAGCTTTAGAAACGCAATTAGTGCTTCGTTGAAATTATCAAAAACAAAAAAATCAAGAAATTTTGCTTTTAAAATTTTTAATGTTTTAATCTGAATTAAAAAATTTAAAGGAACCTAAAATTCAAAATCCCTTACGATTACCTTAGACAAAATTTTTGATTTTCTTCAAGCATATTGAATGAATTATGAATTGGGCTTAAGATGTTTTAATGCATAAAAATATGAAATACCTATCAGCTAACGTTAAGAAGACTAATGAGAATTTCCTGTTCTCGAATTGGAAAATAAAAAAATGAACATAAAATTAGGAACGCGTAGTATCGATATTTAAAAAAAAAATTAAATTAAATCATGTATTAGCTTGCATTCTTTGTTTTATTATCGATAAAAAACGGTTTTTGAAAAACAAAAAAACTCCGGCAATATTAATTTTTCAAACTTAGCGGAATAAGCCATGGTATTGTGTATAAAAAAGTTAATTACACAAATAAAGTGTATAAAATTTCGTGTAACACTTCAACATATAACAATTGTTAAAGCAAGTTATAAGCTATATAATTATATAAAATATTTATAAACAACGGTTGATTTTACGAATATTAAGGATTTGTTTCCTATTTTTAAATTCCATCTTTGTATTTATTTTCTTGTTGTCCAATTGCGCAAATTAATTATATAAAAATTGAAAGCTGCTATGGTTGCCACTAAATTGCTGTTTTATTTTTTTATTATCGCACTATTATCTTATATATTGTACTTCTGTTTTCGTTTTAATTATCATTTATTTATTCTATTTTGATACAAAATAAAATTTATCTCATTAGAGAACAAATTATTTAAAAGAGCAAAAACTTAAATTAAAATCCCTTCTATTTAAATTCGTTGCAAGTGTTTTACTTGCTTATAAAAACCTAAAATTTGTGTTACTCCTGTCATGCTAAAATTTTAATGTGTGTGTGGTTTTTTTGTTTTTTTTTTTTTTTTTTTTTTTGTTTTTTTTTTTTTTTTGTTTTTTTTTTTTTTTTTTTTTTTTTTGTTTTTTTTTTTTGTTTTTTTTTTTTTTTGTTGGGTTTGTTGGTTTTTGGGGGTGTTTCTTGTTTTTTTCGCGGTTTGTTGCGTTTGGGGAAAACAACTAATTAAAAAATTGGTTAATAATCGAAATAAAAAGTAGTATATAATAATGTAAGTAAATCAATTTAATATTTCTTATTTCTAACAACGTTTTTAAACGTTATTTATAGTATGAATATCATTGTTTATATTAAATTTGGCTATTAATTAAACTTTCACCGTCGCCTTTTTTTTCCGAAAAATCTGCGCAAATTAACTGTTACAGTAATCTGGACACTCAGGTTCTTCCTATTTGGGAATTGCTTTTTGAAACATGGTGAAAAAAGAAGAAGTCGAACGGCTGGAGGCGGAGAATGCTCGTTTGAAAGCCTTAATTTCTGAATTAGAAGCAGATAAGGTGCAGTGGGAAAACGAAAAAGTTTGTTTCTTAAACAGACTCGAAAAAGTCGAAAAAGAGCAGAGATTTGACAAAGACATGATAGCAAATATTTGTGAAGAAGTGTTTGCTCGTTTTTTGCCTTTGATGTTAAATGAAATTGATAAAAAAGATTCGGCTCGGGATCATTCTAGCTTAGTCGTGGTTTCAGGGCTGGAAGAATCTGTTTCTTTGTCTGACGAGGGGAAAGCGGTTCGGGAGCTCGTGGATACTCTCAACAACGGGGAGGAGGACATTACGATCGCGGAGCATTTCCGCATCGGAATGAAATCCGAAAAGTATCCGCGGCTCCTTAAGATCCGCTTTGCCTCCAGTCGGATAAGGAATAGGATTTTTAGGTCCGCGGGTAACTTGAAAGGGTCGGAAAAATACAAAGGTATTTATATCCGGCCTTCTTTGACGGAAGATCAAAGAGCAGTACAAAAAAAACTCCTATCAGCTAAAAAAAGATTAGTAGAAATTGACAGAAACAGGAGAATTACAGTACGTTATACGGACTGTGGAACTCCGTTTTTGTACGATGTTATACAGAAAGCTGAAATCAAAAATTCAGATCTAAAATAGGATAAAACGCGATCCGATTACGTAAACAATAGGTATATTCAAGGACTTTGTTTTAATGCGCGTAGCATCAAAAATTCTCTAAATGAATTTGAAGTTTTGATTTCAGGTGAAGATGGTATATTTGGTGAAATTGATTGGTTATGTGTGACAGAAACATGGCTTAATGCTTCAATTACAAACAAAATGATAAATAAACAAGAGTTTTTTGATGTGTTTCGAAAAGATCGGAACAATAAACTAGGAGGGGGAGTTTGTATATTTACGAAAAAATGTTTTAATGCCGTTGAGCTAAATATTTCTGAGAAATATGACGATTTCGAAATAATAGCAGTCGATATTAAGATGATTAACAAAACAAAATTAAGACTAATTTGCTTATACCGAAAGCCACAAACAACAAAAGAAGAAGATTTGTTTTTATTTAAATTACTAAGGGAAATTATTGAAGATTTTCAGGGAACAATTTTATTAGCGGGAGATTTTAATCTTCCTGGGGTTGAATGGGGATTACAAAAAATAAAATCTAACAATCAAAACGAAAAAGAATGGTGTGCTTTTTTTGAAGAACAAGCCTTAAATCAAATTGTTTTAGATCCAACAAGAGAATTAAAAATTTTAGATTTAATTTTATCCAACGATGTTGAAATTTTTGATCAAATAAAAATTTTACCAGGATTTTCTAATTCAGACCACAATTCAATACATTTTTCCATTAATAAAGAGATGTTTATTGAAGAAAACAAATCACAGCAATCATTAGTACCAGATTTTAAAAATGGAGACTATGAGCTTTTATTGATGTATCTTTCAACAATTAACTGGGATCATATATTTTCATTTTGCTCCACGGTGGAAGAATATTGGCAATGTTTTAAAAATGTAATAGTTGAAGGAATGCAGAGACATATACCTTTTAAAATATTTAAAAATAAGCAAAACAGCAAAAAATTACCAAATTTTATTAAAAAACAACAAATTAAAAAGCTTAAATTGTGGCACAAATTAAAAACAAAACAATCCAGCGAAAACAAAATTAAGTACAAACAAACTTGCAAAAATTATAAAAAAATAGTTGAAAAATATATTGTCACGCAGGAAGAGAACATTCTAAACTTAAAAAACATTAATAATTTTTATAAATTTGTAAACAGTAAAATTAAAACTAAAGAACGAATCCCACCTTTACGCAAAGCGCATGATAGTTTCACAGTGAATGATACAGAAAAGGCAGAAGTTTTTGCAGCATACTTTAGTTCGGTATTCACTAATGATAATAGTGAATTACCAAATTTTTCTCCAAATAATACAAAAATCCTAGAAAATATGACTTTTAGTGTTAAAAAAGTATTAACAGCAATTAAAAAACTTCCAAATAAACTGTCTAGAACTCCTGATAGTTTGCCAGCATACTTTTTAAAAAAACTAGCTTCAGGAATAGCTGAACCTTTAACTAAAATATATAAAAAATCTTTTGAATCTGGTGTCTTACCTCTAGATTGGTTAGTAGCACTTGTGATTCCTCTTTATAAAAAAGGTACAAAAAGTGATGAAAAGAATTACCGACCTGTATCATTAACTTCATATTCTTGCAAAATTATGGAGAGCCTTGTTAAAGAGGAACTTTCAACCTTCTTTAAAAACATTTTGTCTTGGTGCCAACACGGCTTTAAGGCTGGAAGTTCAACTATAACACAGCTTTTGGAAACAATAAATGAATGGACATTAGCTTTAAAAAATAAACAAAAAGTAGATGTGATATATTTGGATTTTGCGAAGGCATTTGACACTGTATCACATCCAAAACTTTTGTACAAATTAGAAAAATATGGAGTTACTGGTAAATTTCTTGAATGGATAAAAGCTTTTCTGACAAATAGATATATGAAAGTTATAATAAATGATGCAGAATCTAAATTGTATAAAGTAAAAAGTTCAGTTCCACAGGGCTCTGTGTTAGGCCCCTTTTTATTTCTTATCTACATTAACGACATCGTGAGTTCAATTCATCACTCTCGTATTAAACTTTTTGCGGATGATGCAAAGGTTTATACTTTTTTTTCACAAGAAGATGAAGAAGAAAAAAGAACCCAATTGCAAGAAGATCTAAACAGAATAGTTTTATGGTCCAAAGATTGGCAGTTGAGGCTATCAGAAACTAAATGTGAAGTACTGCATATCTCTACCAAAAAATATAACAATGAGCATAATTACACATTAGACGGTAGTATTTTAACCAATTCTAACTTAGTTAAAGATTTAGGAATTCATATTTCAAAAAACCTTTATTTTTCAGATCATTGCAAAATAATTGTCAAAAAGGCATTGAAAACATCTGCATTAATTTTCAGGACATTTAATTCCAACTCTATAAAAAATTTGGTAAGAGCCTTCACTACATATGTAAGACCCACTTTAGAGTATGCAAGTGTTGTTTGGAATCCGTTTCTTCAACAAGACATTAAATTAATTGAAAATGTTCAACGTATATTCACCAGAAGAATATTCAAAAGATGTAAAATAAAATATAGGTCCTATGAAGATAGACTCAATTTCTTAAACCTTAAAAAACTTGAAAAACGAAGAAATATTATAGATTTATCAGAATGCTACAAAATTTTAAACCACAAAACAAATCTGGATCCAAATTCGTTTTTCAATTTAAATCTAAATCCTACAAGAGGTCATTCTTTTAAACTTAAGGTTCAAAAAAGTAGAATAAATGTACGAAAGTTCTTTTTCTGTAATAGAGTTGTGGGTAAATGGAATGCCCTGTCACAAAAACAAATCTCAGCAGATTCTCTTAGTACTTTTAAAATAAGTCTAAATTAACTTATTAATAGAATAAATCATAAAAACAAACTAATCTATGATTTTGAAAAAAAAAATTTTTTTTGTAAGAATTTTTTTTGTTTTGTCATATTAAGTGGGCGCTACGAATATCGCATGTCAAAATAAAACTTGCATTAAATATTTTTTTTGTTTAAGGATATTTACTTAGAAAATCTTTTAAATTTTTTTTTCACTATACTGATGTTTTTTTTGTTTGAATTTGAGTATGGCTCAACTTAGTGCTTATTTTATAAGCCTTTGAGTCATTTTCTAGATTAAACCATGTTTGTGATCTGCTTGGCGGCCGTGGTCGGTTCGCAATTTTGTATTTTGTATTTTGATGTTGTGATGTTTTTTCTGGAATAAAGACTTTGACT
>JASAMX010002646.1:0-11656 GCA_030248175.1 Microlaimidae sp. YZB2_3 | reverse complement strand
TTAACGTACTTCGTTCAGTTCATATACTGCGGGACGAGTGAGGAAACTTAGAGCCGTAAACTTGGGAAGCTTGGAGGCAATAATAAAAATCGCTAAAACGTGTACCTAAGCCTAAGCGAAACCTAAATTTAAGCCCAAACCAATTTTTCTGAAAGGCTTCCAAGTTCCCATTGCGCACGTGGCTCCAAGTTCCCAAAAATTTTCAAAGACTCAAAGTTCCCTGCTTGTGACTCTAAAGACCCCGTACCGTGATGGAGTCAAAGGCCTTGCTGTGTTGCGCACTGGGCTGTTCTAGGGCATTTTTTTTCGGGTTAAAATGTGCTATCCCCTTGCACACTTTAACGCTACCGAGCCATGACTGCGTTGTGCGTGTGTGCGTGCGTCTGTGTGTGTGCGTGGTGCGTGCGTGCGTGTGTGTTTTTCAAATTAAATAATTTTTTGCGCATTTCGTTTTTTGCGCAGTGTTTTCTCTTTTTCATTTTAAACATAATTTTAGGAAAAAATAGATTTTCTGGCTGTAAACAACTTAAGAGTAAAAGATAACAGATCCAAGATACTCAAAAGGATAAGATGAAAAAATTTCTGAAGTCAATTCGTGGAAAATGGGGGTTTTGAATTTTATTGATTTTGTTGTTGGGTTTGTTTTGGAGGGGGGGGCGAGGGGGGGAAGAGAAAAAACGGTTTTTAGAATATGTGTGTGTTTTTTGTAGGAATATTTGTCTCTTAGAATTTGTGTAATTGAAAAATTAGGTGGAACTTAGTTTAAATAATACTTCGTCATGATGTTCTTCCATTTCTTCAATCTAAAAATATAAAGTTTCAATATCATAAACCGCTATATAGTCATGTGGAAATAAAATCTTAAGTAAAAAATTTGTAAAATAAAAAAGTAAAAAATCTAAGATGAAGAATTAAAAAGCAACAAGAAGAAGACAAAAAAGGACTAAGTTTAAAAGTTGCGCTTGTTCTTTTAGTATCTGTGGTGCGGTGCCACTATTCTTAATAACCCAAAAAGCTTCAGGCCAGCTATCACATTTATAAAATATTTATACGTTGTAATAAGAAAAACATATTCAATACTGTACAATTAATATTAAACAGAACAGGTATTAGGTATAAATATTGTTTAGCTTAAATTGAGGCTTAGACTTTAGATTAGGTCAAATGCTTCAGCGATTTAAACCTTCGGTTTAAGGCACGAAGTGCGTAGGTCTCCAGGAGCCGTGAATCATTTACAATTGGTGAGGGCCATAGAAAGCTAAGGGTTTACTACTGAATCTTTTTAGGTTAAAATCAGCCAGCTAAATTTAATCTTAAAAAATCCGGTAGTGACCTCTGGGGTGCACCCTTAGACTCCTAAGACCCTTGCCAGCTAAAACGTTTTTAGCAACTCATGTTGTTATGTTTCGCTGGGTTTATTACCCTAAACCGTTTACCCTGAGTGATCTTTTGTAGGCTTGTTTAGCATCTTCATCGCGACCGTCAGGATCGGCTCGATAATCGATCCAGGGCTCCGTGCGATTCTCGTGAGCGATGAATTTCGGAATAATATAAACGTATTCGCTGTCAATGACACCCTCGTCATACGCCATCAACATAAACTCTCGACTGACCACCTCCGATTCGAAACATTGAATGATAACTAAAAAACACAACAAAATCTGTTTTAGCAGTCTCACTAGACTTTCATGGAAGGGCCTTTTCATTAGTTCAAAGTTTAAAAAATATTAATTGCAATTTTAATTTTCAATAAACACATCGTAATGAAACCGATAATCTTTTTATTTAACATGTAAATATATCTAACATCCTGTCCAGCACGATATTTACAATAAAACCGCACATTACTGTATGATTATTGTAAATATAGCAGGGTGCTGAATAAATTTACATTTTAGGCGGTTTAGCTACGACACGTTAATAAGCGAACGTGGTTTCTGGTGCCGTAAATAAAAACCTTGGAATCGTCGGAAAAATATGGGACCTTAGAGTTATAAAAATGGTAAGTTAGTCGTTTCACACAAAGAGTGTATACATATTACTAAAAAAGTTTTTCCACACTTTTGGAATATAATGGATTTTTTCCTATTCATGTATTATTTTAAGCACATAAAATTAAATACATACAAATAAAATACTTTAAGATATAAATATCACATTTATAAAATATAATTAGTATAAAAACAAATAATATAGCCGTTTTCGACTTTGTAATAAAAAGTTTGTTGTGGTTGATTTTTTAGTTAGAAACAAAAGACGAAATTAAAAAAATGAAAGATCGCCAAGTTTTTTCTTGCATGACAAGTTTAAGTTTATTTAAACTATGGAGAATCACGACGGTTAATTCAATGTACACAAATGTCTTAAGAAGATGTCAAAATAATTTGTATATCACGTTATTAACAAAAAAACACGATCATAATACACGAAAATAAATCTAGAACAATTTTTCTAAAACAAACCAGCTGTTGTGTATAGTTTTTTCTCATTTTGTCCGGTCTTATACAAATTATTCTCAGTACTTCTCGAGACCTGGTGTACATTCAATTAACCGTCGTGACTTTCCATTAAAAAACAAACACAGAGCAAATGACTGAAGCAAAATATTACAATTATTATAAGTGAATTAAATTTATTACAAAAACAATTTTATCTTACTACGAGCTTTTCCACGAATTGACTTCAGAAATTTTTTCATCTTATCCTTTTGAGTATTTGGATCTGTTATTTTTACTCCTAAGTTGTTTACAGCCAGAAAATCTATTTTTTCCTAAAATTATGTTTAAAATGAAAGAGAAAACACTGCGCAAAAAACGAAATGCGCAAAAAATTATTTAATTTGAAAAACACACACGCACGCACGCACCACGCACACACACAGACGCACGCACACACGCACAACGCAGTCATGGCTGGGTAGGTTAAGTGTGCAAGGGGATACACATTGAATCCTAAAAAATGCCTAGAACAGCCATGCGCAACACAGCAAGGCCTTTGACTCCATCACGGTACGGGGTCTTTAGAGTCACAAGCAGGGAACTTGGAGTCATCAAAAATTTTTGGGAACTTGGAGCCACGTGCGCAATGGGAACTTGGAGCCTTTCAGAAAAAATTGGTTTGGGCTTAAATTTAGGTTTCGCTTAGGCTTAGGTACACGTTTTAGCGATTTTTATTATTGCCTCCAAGTTCCCAAGTTACGGCTCTAAGTTCCCCACTTACGGCTCCAAGCTCCCCGCTCCAAGCTTCCTATTTTTGGCTCCAAGTTCCAGCTCCAAGTTCCTTAGGCTCCATTAACCCTAAATCTCCACCACAAGCTTTTAACTGAGTAGTCGTAGTCCTACTTAGTCGTAGGCTTAGTCGTCGTAGTCCCGTTTTAACTGCAGTCAAATTGGCCTGCCTTCCGGTTTGCCATTCTTCTGGCTCAGTGCGAAAAAAAATGACAATGGGAAGAATCTGCTTCTTCTGCCACGGAAGCTATCCAACCAACCAATCAACCAACATACCAAACACACAACTTTAAGTACTTTTCTGGATAAAGTTAGAGTGGATGAAATAGAATATACTGTGTATAATTTAGTCTCAAATACAATCATTATTTTATAAATATTTAAAATAAGCATTACTTTAAATTCGTCAAATCCATCTTTGAAATACAGACAATTGCGTTTTTGATCGTCTTGCTCAAAAATTAGAGCGTATTTGTGCCAGTCAAATGTCATCATTAGTTCTATAACTCCACCGCCAAGTCTAAATATTATATATTCTTTTCATAAAAAGAACAATTAAACGAGATTAAAATAAGTCTAAATATTTCAAAAAATGTTATTAAAAAACCACTTTTAACAAACTTTCTTCGTTTTCAAAGAAAATTTGAAAAGCTTTTAAGTTTACGAATTTTAAAAACTATTCAAATTTTAAATTTATTCAAAAATTATGAAAGTTTTCTTGAATAAAGCAACTAGTTAAATATGTTTTTATTTAACTAGTTGCTTTAGTTCTAGTTTGATTTTGTAAAACATGTGCATATTTTTAGTATTAACAAATAAGATTCGAAACCGGACAGGTGATTATTACAAGACAATCTTATTAATACGTGCATTTTATTTCTATACACATTCAATAAATTCACAATTTTAAAAAATAATTTACACTTTTTTTGTAGGACATATTCTCACTTTAGCTATTTTGCGAGCGGAACCGGATATATTTTTGAATAAATTTTAATTATGCTTCAGTTATTTTGACTTTAGTTCAAAAATTTATTTTATGTTCTCATTCTCATATTACCCTTTTACATATAGCTTTTAATACATTTATTTTTATATACGGTCTTTTATCTATTTACATATTTGTATTTTTGATATATTTTGTTTTGTACCTTACACCGTATAACTTTGTGCAATTTATTTTTTTGTTTTAATCCCTTTGATGTGTTTTAGTACTTACTTCATGATAATGGTTAATTATTGTCAAATGGTTGCAACAAAATACTGCTGTATTGATTGCAGTAAAGTTTTTACGACTTTCAGTTAATATAAACTTCAATTCTTTCAGTTTTAAAGTTTTTTATTTTACCTAAATACAATAGTTTGATTATTCGTTCTAATAGTTTATCTTACGTGAGTAAAGAAGGAACAGTTCTGGCAAATGTAGGGAAACGTTTCACGTTATTCAAAGTTGGATCCATGGCCGCCCAAGAAATCACTGGAATATTGTAAACATTTCCCACAATCGCTGTTATTACAGTCGCTAAAGCGCCAAAAATTATTTGTATTTTCTGGAATATTTTTATGGAAAAAACTAATAATTGGCATTCTGAGAACTTTTTGCAATTAAAAATGTCTTCGAAAAAAATAATATAGTAAGAATATACAAGAGTCCATTAAAAATTAAATAGTTTGGAGACGATAATTTAACGCTAAGTTCGAACTTTTTAGGTAACGTTTGTTTTTATAGTTTATTTTTGGCATAATAGCGTGCAAAAATAACGACTACTACAACTAATCTAGACTAAAGATTAATTCCATCAGGGTGCAAATAGCATGGTGTTCAAGTAACCACTCTTTCTTTGAGAAAATATCACGTGCAGAAAAACATGTGACGCAACTAAATAACAGTTGGTTACATAACCACTGGCAAAATGTTTATTTTTAATTTTTTTGGCTCCGGCGTTTATTCTTTATTTCTTCCTGGCGGAGAGCGGTAACGCCCTTAATTTTAGCCTGGAAGATTTCAGCTTTAGTTTATTTTTAACAAACCCTGTATCCGTTTAATAGGAAAAAAATTGGTTATTAACGCAGATTCATAGTGAAAAATAACGTGAAAAATTTGATGCAGGAGAAAAACTATAGACATAGACATAAGTGAATCTTATTCTATCTTAATATTGTTTTAAAATGCCTAACAGCTCTATTGACAACCTATCACAAGCCACAAGTCACAAAATGCATCTATAAGAAATGTAAAATTGGTACTGTAACTCTAACTTTAAAAAATCCCGTTCTAGGAATTGTTCTTGGTGTGACGTGGGATCTTCTTTTCTGAAGTAATAATTCATAACTACGCTTAAGTGTAAAAGACTTTGTAACGTAAACAACAAATTTCCATGTAGCGTGCCGGACCAAAAAAAACAGACCTGGGAGGAAATAAAATTTATATGAAATCCAGGCATACATGTAATTTATTTTTCCATCCCCAAAAACAGTTGGTCTTATCTTGCCATTAGTTATGGGTTGTCACGAAAGATATTCGTACCGCTCCTTGAGTATAAAAAATGCAGTTTTGAGAAACCTTAGTAGTAAAATGCAAACTTCCCAACAACAATACCAGTGATAGTTTTTTTAGTTGTTCTACCAATACCGGTATGGAGAGTTTGCAGCCTCAGCAGGGAATTTGGGGCCGTCGGAAAATTGTGGAAATCGGTGCTGGAAAAATGGAGCCGAACGAAAAAATTGTGTTGGGTTCGATTTGGTCTTTGTTTTGTATCGGTTCTAACGCTCCACAATCCTGGTATGTTCTAAAAGTATCTTGGGACTGTCCTAATACGGTTCTGCGACAGTAAAAATTAGGATACAGGTAAAACGCGTCACTGCAAATTTTTGACGAGTTTTAATAACAGTAAAGAAGACACTTACAGACTGAACAAGGTGGTCCGATTATCGCATCTACGCTGTAGTTCAGTACAAGATCGATGGCTGAGTATGCGGCCGTCGCTTCGTCACAGTGAGTGTGTTCTTCAGTAAATCTAAATATTTGTTTAACTATTTAATTGCCTTTAAAACAAAATAGTAAAGCAATAAAGAATTGCAATTATTGCATAGTATATGTAAATAACTTAATATAAATCCTTTCAAGACTTACATGATATTTATAACTCGCATGATATCAATAATTGCATTGCTCACATCATATAAATTATCAGTATTCAATTGTTTACTATTCAGTTTTTAACACTCACATGATATCAATATTGTTGAGTAGTTGTTCTTGGTTTATTCTGTCCAGTGCCATGGTTGCCGCGGCCGCCGATCTCACGTAGCCAACTTGGTAATCTATACCTTTTATGTCATAAGGCATCATTAACCCTTAAATAATAAGACTTTATAAGGTATAAAATACGATTATACAAAAAAACATACAATATACGGTATACGGTCTCGGGTAACCGATTGGGTAATCAATGTCTTTTATTTCATATGGCATCATTAATCCTTAAATGATAGAAAAATTATATCGATATGTAAATGGCGCTTTTAACCAATTTTACTTTTTATACAAAAAATATTTTATTTATGTAATTTTATTTACAAGGTGCTTAATTGTTCAAAGTGAATATATTTTATATCCTTGTTGGGTTTCTGAGATTTTACCAAATAAATAATGATAATATGTTAAAAAGCTTTTTTAACTTTTCAAGGATTAAATTTTCTTGATTTTAACCATAGCAGCTGCGCCAACATTTAACCTTTCCAATTTTTAAGTAGAAAAATAATTTTTAGACGCAGGTGAGATCTGTGGCACCACTTCTCGGTTAAACCAGTCTTTAAACCTTACTCCTTTCAATTTTTTACCACACATGCAACGTAAAAACGCTCTTTTCAACTGTGTTTGAGAGAAGAAAAAGCCAGGAAAGTTATTAAAACATCATTTAATTGATTTAAAATTAACATTACACAAAACATAAGATTGCTTCAAATATTACAGTTTTGACTATTAAAACGTCATACAGAAACAATGTGCACTTCAAACATTTGTCCAGTTTCTACATTATATTTATTGCTGATTTGTGTAAAAATATTTTTATCTAAAAATGTTTATACATCAGTTGCTTGGTTCCAAAAAAAGCAATTAAAAAATTAATTTCTTGTTTAGCAATACACTGAAAAATGACCAATACAATTCTTACCAATATGAATACTAAGTCGTTGAGTTGAAGCCTTTGCAATCAAAACCGTAAAAACAAATACAATAAAATTTTTTTGCTTCATATTTAGCACTCTAAATTATATTAAAATAATTTTATTTAAACTGACTAGGAAAATGGTGTATAAAATGTGAATATTACTGTGTCAAAACGGCGTAGAAAATAAAAACATATATTTATCGACGTGTCCTAGTTAAACTGCTTATCATGTATGTATATCCGGCATCCAGCAAGATATTATACGGTGATCTGCGGTTTTATAGTGATTATTGTGCTGTATGCAGGATATACTACTTACAACGTTAAATGAAAAAATGAGCAGATCAACTACGAATTGTTTATAAGTCCAAAAAATTCTATGATATTATATCAGGTGACAATGATGAAGAATTGGGTTAACATTTTTTTTGTATTAAATAGGGATTTGTAGGAAAGCAACCAAGTAAAACATAGACTTAATAAATCCAAGCAAAGATGTTAATGCGCGGTTTTTTACCCAAAACTAGAACTGAGAAACACTAGGAAATTTTGTGTTGGACAAAAGAGCGATTTAGGGTCGTTGAAGCCGAGGGCACTTGGAACTGAAGTTTGGGTCTAAAAATTGGTGATCTTGGAGCCAGAAGCAAGAAAAAGTAGGGAGCCGAAAGTTTATTATTTGGCATCTGATTTTTGAAAAGAACTGTTTTAAAAATTTTCTGTAAGATCGAATAAGTCACTAAAAATTGCTATTTGAAACCCTGTCGTTAAGTCTTTGCGAAATGTTAATTGAACACCATTCTTCTATCAAATTTTTTTAACCCGCTCACATAATCCCTTTTTTTATAAGCTCCAGCAGTGAAACATTCACAAAATTTGTTTGTGGTAATGTTTTTTTGTTTTAAAGTTTATTTTTTTCTTTTGCATAAAACAGGATACGCAAGCCGATTACTGGGCGCTAGCTACGCAACCAAATACCATATATAACAATATTAACAAATGATCAATATTATTAAAATATAGCGTGTCTCTGTCGGGACTTGATCTCTGGCGTATATTTTGCGCCACAACGTTGACCTTGGTCAACATCTTTGTACGTTGGTACAAACATAAAATATTTGATCTTGGTTAAGTATAAATTTTACTTTGGTCTACATTAGCAAGAATGCAAGAGTAAGAGAATGAACAACTATGCGTTATACAGTTGTTCTAATTATATATTCAAAAATACGCAGTGTGGATTTTTCATCAGGTAGAAGTATTTGTTTCGACCTGTGCAATTTGTTTAAGAATCTACATGAAAGACAAATCTACATAAAATAGCAAACAAACTATGAAAGTTGTTCTTCTATTTTTTACCTTTTATGCTAATGAGTATAAAATAAACTAATTAAAAATTAAAGTCAAAAAACAACTTTATGAGCACCTGGTATTTTTTATAAAAATAAAACTAGAAAACCACCTACTTAAGTACAATAATTTATATACTGCGTAGTTTCATATTAAATAATCAAGTGAAGCCAGCTAGCCAGGTTTTTCTTTCAAACAACAGACAACATTGTAAAAATTACTGTTACTTATTGCTTTAAAAATTTTTGATGCACAATTTTTTTGATGAACCGAATTTAAATATGTACGACAGCTGGGCTACTTTTAGTCTAATATTTAAAAGTGGCTTGGCCAGTTTATGTAGTTATGTAAAACGCGTTAAAAAATAGTTTTTTTTTTAAATAATAAAAATAATATAATTATAATGTAATTATCAAATAAATAAAATCTTTAATATTTTTCATTACTTTCACAGATAATGTTTTTAGACATTTAAAAGCGTAAAATAACACGCATAGGGTAGTGCATTTAATTTCGGCACTTTTTCGTTTTTCCAATGTAACTTTTCACTGTATAGTCCGATTTTCATGTTTGATAGCTCATTTTAAAGCTTTTAAAATACTGCGTTGCGTCATTAAAATTTCACTGTACGAAAATGGTTTTTTTATTTAACTAAATTAGTTTTTAAAAAAATGAAAAATTGCAGAAATTAAATGTATGCAATTAATTTCGGCACTTTACAAACAATCGATTGTTTCCAGTCAAAAAATCTTAATTTTCAAAAATTTAAAAGCCTATCATTATCTGCAGACAGTTTTCTTTAATTTAAATTTCTACTTGTTGTTCAACGTGTAACTGGCAAAAAGTTAAAGCTAAAATGCCAAATGATATCAAAATGAGCAAAATTTGGGAAAAAAGTGCATTTAATTTCCTCACTTTTTAAAAGAACCCCCTTAATCGAGTTTAAGTGCAGTGCTATGACCCCTACACATTTCAACGTTGTCTTTTAACTATTTACAACTACAATTTAACACCCGACCACTTAATTCAATCCGTTTTTGCCTACAGCAATATGTGTGCCGAAATTACACTATTTTATTTTATAACGATTGCTCACCACAGACGCAACGTAGAACCAAGGGGACTAAAAATTTGGAAAATAGCCTAAATTTTACCAGGACAGTTTAATTTTTAAACCAATTTATTGCGTAATTATGAAATGCCCATGTTCTAAAAACGAGTAAAAATTTTATTTTTTGTAAATCACACAATTTCACATGAAAGTATCATAACATAACAAAAAAAAAAGTTAACGACAGTCATCTACATATAATTAGCTCTCATTTGAGCTATCAAACGTCATATTCTGTCCAGGATTACCAAAGATATAGTCCAAAAATCAAAAATGCCCAATTTGGAAAAGTGCGAAATTAAATGCACTACTCTACATCGAATAAATAATAAATTTTTAAAAATATGTTAATAAAAAATTTTTAATACAAATTTTTAATATTTATCCATTTTTGACAACATGATTAAGGTTTGTCTGTTCAATTTAAAATAATGAAAATAATGTGTTTACTGCAGTGATAAAATTTTACTGTAACCCTGTTGTTTTAGATTTCCAATTCGAAAAATTGTCCCGCAAGCTGGACCACATAATGAGTTTATAATTAATTGCCTGAAGATAATCTTGTCATAGTATCACATGTTTAGTCAATATCTGAGCTTTAAAAAATAATTAGTATTTTTAAGACAATGCCAGAATATTTCGAATATAGTTTTCTATCATAAATTAAAAAAATCACTGATTAGAGAGGTGCTGATAATACTATATTGCCCAGAACTGACCACTTATTGAATACAAACCCTATCTATTCAAATCATGCCCTAACTTTTGTACTTCAGCTATTTATAGTATAAAAATATATTTTCAAGGTTAAAAAGTAGGCGCTGCATTAATCTAAAAAAATTATTAGCGGTTGTAGTATAAATTTTAAAAGTTAGGTAAAACCAAACCCAAAATGAAACCGCTAAAAAACCGCTAAAACCGCTAAATAAATATAAAACTAATGATGTGCCCGGGAATTCCGGAGCGAAGCTGCGGATCTCCAGATTAGGATCTCCAGAGCAACCTCCGGAGCCCCAGAGCTCCGCCTTATTTTTGTATTAAATTCATAAATAATTAATGAGCGATGCCATATATTATTTGGTCAAAATTTTTTTACAAATTAATTTTTTTCAAAACAAGCTTAAAATCGCTCATTTAAAGGGCGAAGCTCCAATTTAAATGGCCGGAGTTTCGGAGCATTATATTGGAGGGTAAGAACATCACTATATGAAACAAATTAAAAATTTTACAAAAATGTGCTCGTGGATTTCACAGTAAAACGCGGCAAAACTTCAGGAGCTGCAGCAAAGTTAAAAAATAATTCTATCTAATATAATGAATTTTTTACCGATGACGAACCTACTTTTGGAAACCTTTAAACTGTCAAGATTTTTTAAGGTATAAATTTAAAATACACCCTGTAATAAAAAATATATATACTTTGACCCCATGGTTATCATGGTTGTAAGCACTTTAAAGATGTTATGGATAATTTTTCTTTAAATTTTTTAATGGGGTTGTGATTGGAAAATTGTGCTGTTCTATTGCCCTGCATTCCTGTAAAAAAAATTTGCAGCAAAAAAAACTAATTGATTCTGAGCAAAATTTTTTTCACGATAGTGCTCTAAAAGCTATCTATTTCAAAAACAAACCTCTAAAAAGACCCTAAATAGTAGAGAAAATAGGACAGGTTTCACCACGGGCATTTTTGTTTGAATTGAAAAAAATGTAGACTTGCCTAGTAATTTTGTAATTTAAAAAAATAAACTCAAAGCAATCTTAGATAATCACGAAACAATCATTTTTATTTTCTTTAA